>CAWUFW010016705.1:0-296313 GCA_963921515.1 Calotriton arnoldi | reverse complement strand
CATTACCCACGCCTTCATACAATAAACCAGGCAGTACCCTTGCACTAATCCAATCACGCAAGCAGTACCCATGCACTCATCCATTCACTCAGGCGTTACACATGCACTCATACAATAAACCAGGCACTACCCATGCACTAATCTAATCACCTAAAGAGTACTCATGCACTCCATTCACTCAGGCACTATCCATGCACTCTCCCAATCACCTAGGCACAATCCATGCACTCATCCAATCACCCAGGCACTAACCTTGCTCTTATCCATTCAAGCAGGTGCTACCCACACACTCATTCAATCAGGCAGGCACTATCCATGCATGAATCCAATCACCCATGCACTCATCCATTCACTCAGGCACTACCCATGCAGTCATGCAATCAACCAGGCACTACCCTTGCACTCATCCATTCACTTAGATACTAATCATGCACTCATCCAATCACTCAGGCACTACCCATGCACTCATCCAATCACCCTGGCACTACCCATGCATTAATCCAATCACTCAGACACTGCCCTTGCACTCAATCATTCAATGAGGCAGAACCCATTCACTAATCCAATTACCCAGGCCCTATCCATGCACTCACCCAATCTGCCACGCACTATCCATGCACTCATCCATTTACCCAGGCACTTTCCTTGACCTCATCCCTTCAATGAGATGCTACCCATGCACTCATCCAGTCACCCAAGCACTACATATGCACTCATTCAATCACTCAGGCACTACTCTTGCACTCATTTATTCACTGAGGCACTACCCATGCACTCATCCAATCACCCAGGCACTACCCATTCACACATCTAATCACCCAGGTACTATCCATGCATTCACCCAATTACCCAGGTACTTTACACTCATTCAATCAATCAGGCGCTACCCTTCCACTCATTCATTCACTCAGGCACAACTCTTGCACTCATCCATTCACCCATTCACTACCCATGCAGTCATCCATTCACCCAAGCAATACCCATGCATGCATCCAATCAGCCAGGCACGATCCTTGCATTCATCCATTCACTCAGGCACCATGCATGCACTCATCCATTCACTTTGGCACTACCCATGCACTAATTCAATTACCCAGACACTACTCATGCACCCATGCAATAGCCCAGGCACCACCCATGCACTCACCCATTCACTGAGGAAAAACCCATGCACTCATCCACTCACCCAAGCACTACTCATGCACTCATCTGATCACCCAGGCAGTACCCATTCACTCATCCAATCACACAGGCACTATCCTTGCACTCACCCTTGCACTCATCCATTCAATGAGGTGGTACCCATGCACTCATCCAATCACCCAGGTGCTACTCTTGCACTCATTCAGTCACATAGGCAGTACCCATGCCTTCATCCAATCAACCAGGCACTACCCATGCATTAATCCAATCACCCAAGCAGTACCCATACACTCATCCATTCACTCATGCATTACCCTTGCACTTATTCATTCACTCAGGCACTACCCAAGCACTCTGCAATCACCTAGACACTATGCATGCTCTCATCCAATCACATAGCCACTACCTTTGCACTAATGCAATCACCCTTGCACTTCTCTTGCACTCATCCAGTCACTCAGGCACTATGCATTCTCTCATCCATTCATTCAGGCACTACCCATGCACTCATCCAATGACCCAGTCACTACCCTTACAGTCATTCAATCACCCAGTCACTACTCTTGCGCTCATTCAGTCACCCAGGCATTACCCAGGCCTTCATACAATAAACCAGGCAGTACCCTTTCACAAATCCAATCACCCAAGCAGTACCTATGCACTCATCCATTTACTCAGGCGCTACACATGCACTCATACAATAAACCAGGCACTACCCATGCACTAATCCAATCACCCAAGCAGTACTCATGCACTCATCCATTCACTCAGGCACTATCCATACACTCTCCCGATCACCTAGGCACAATCCATACACTCATCTATTCAATTAGGCGCTACCCACACACTCATACAATCAGGCAGGCACTATCCATGTATGAATCCAATCACCCATGCACTCATCCATTCACTCAGGCACTACCCATGCAGTCATGCAATCAACCAGGCACTACCCTGGCACTCATCCATTCACTTAGATACTAATCATGCACTCATTCAATCACTCAGGCACTACCCATGCACTCATCCAATCACCCTGGCACTACCCATGCATTCATCCAATCACTCAGACACTGCCCTTGCACTCAATCATTCAATAAGGGGGTACCCATTCACTCATCCAATCACCCAGGCACTACTCTTGCACTCATTTATTCACTCAGGCACTACGCAGGTGCTCATCCATTTACTCAGGCACTACCCATGCACTCATCCAATGACCCAGGCACTACCCTTGCACTCATCCATTCACTCGCGCACTACCCATGCACTCATTAATTCACCCAGGCACTAACAATGCATATATCCAATTACCCAGGAACTACCTTTGCACTCATCTATTCAACGAGCCACTCCTCTTGCACTCATCCATTCATTCAGGCAGTACCCATGCACTCATCCAATTACCCAGGTACTATCCATGAACTCTTCCAATCAGCCACGCACAATCCATGCACTCATCCAATTACCCAGGCACTTTCCTTGTCCTCATCTATTCAATGAGGTGCTACCTATGCACTCATCCAGTCACACAGGCACTACATATGCACTCTTTCAATCACTCAGGCACTACCCTTGCACTTATCAATTCAGTGAGGCACTACCCATGCACTCATCCAGTCACCCAGGCACTACCCATGCACTCCTCTAATCACCAAGGTACTATCCATGCACTCACCCAATCACCCAGGCACTATCCATGCACTCACCCAATTACCCAGTCATTATCCATGCACTCACCCAATCACCCAGGCACTACCCTTGCACTCATCCATTTACCCAGACACTACCTTGCACTCATTCAATCAATCAGGTGCTGCCCTTCCACTCATTCATTCACTCAGGCACTACTCTTACATTCATCCATTTACTCAGACACTACCCATGCAGTCACCCATTCACTCAGGCACTACCCATGCACTCATTCAATGACCCAGGCACTACTCATGCACCCATGCAATCACCCAGGCACTACCCATGCACTCATACAATCACGCAGGCACTACCCTTGCACTCATCCATTCACTTAGAAACAACTCATGCACTCATCCAATCACTCAGGCACTACCCATGCACTTATTCATTCACTCAGGCACTACTCAACCACTATGCAATCACCCAGACACTATGCATGCTCTCATCCAATCACATAGGCACTACCTTTGCACTAATGCAATCACCCTTGCACTACTCTTGCACTCATCCAGTCACTCAGGCACTATGCATTCTCTCATCCATTCATTCAGTCTCTACCCATGCACTCATCCAATGACCCAGCCACTATCCACCCACTCATATAATCACCCAGGTACTATCCATGCATTCACCCAATTACCCAGGTACTATCCATGCACTCACGCAATCACCCAGGCACTACCCTTGCACTCATCCATTTACCAGACACTACTTTGCACTCATTCAATCAATCAGGTGCTACCCTTCCACTCATTCATTCACTCAGGCACTACTCTTGCACTCATCCATTCATCCATTCACTACCCATGCAGTCATCCATTCACCCAAGCAATGCCCATGCATGCATCCAATCAGCCAGGCACGATCCTTGCATTCATCCATTCACTCAGGCACCATGCATGCACTCATCCATTCACTTTGGCACTACCCATGCACTCATTCAATGACCCAGACATAACTCATGCACCCATGCAATAGCCCAGGCACCACCCATGCACTCACCCATTCACTGAGGAAAAACCCATGCACTCATCCACTCACCCAAGCACTACTCATGCACTCATCTGATCATCCAGGCAGTACCCATTCACTCATCCAATCACACAGGCACTATCCTTGCACTCACCCTTGCACTCATCCATTCAATGAGGTGGTACCCATGCACTCATCCAATCACTCAGGTGCTACTCTTGCACTCATTCAGTCACATAGGCAGTACCCATGCCTTCATCCAATCAACCAGGCACTACCCATGCATTAATCCAATCACCCAAGCAGTACCCATACACTCATCCATTCACTCATGCATTACCCTTGCACTTATTCATTCACTCAGGCACTACCCAAGCACTCTGCAATCACCTAGACACTATGCATGCTCTCATCCAATCACATAGCCACTACCTTTGCACTAATGCAATCACCCTTGCACTTCTCTTGCACTCATCCAGTCACTCAGGCACTATGCATTCTCTCATCCATTCATTCAGGCACTACCCATGCACTCATCCAATGACCCAGTCACTACCCTTGCAGTCATTCAATCACCCAGTCACTACTCTTGCGCTCATTCAGTCACCCAGGCATTACCCAGGCCTTCATACAATAAACCAGGCAGTACCCTTTCACTAATCCAATCACCCAAGCAGTACCTATGCACTCATCCATTTACTCAGGCGCTACACATGCACTCATACAATAAACCAGGCACTACCCATGCACTAATCCAATCACCCAAGCAGTACTCATGCACTCATCCATTCACTCAGGCACTATCCATGCACTCTCCCAATCACCTAGGCACAATCCATACACTCATCTATTCAATCAGGCGCTACCCACACACTCATACAATCAGGCAGGCACTATCCATGCATGAATCCAATCACCCATGCACTCATCCATTCACTCAGGCACTACCCATGCAGCCATGCAATCAACCAGGCACTACCCTGGCACTCATCCATTCACTTAGATACTAATCATGCACTCATTCAATCACTCAGGCACTACCCATGCACTCATCCAATCACCCTGGCACTACCCATGCATTCATCCAATCACTCAGACACTACCCTTGCACTCAATCATTCAATGAGGGGGTACCCATTCACTCATCCAATCACCCAGGCACTACTCTTGCACTCATTTATTCACTCAGGCACTACGCAGGTGCTCATCCATTTACTCAGGCACTACCCATGCACTCATCCAAAGACCCAGGCACTACCCTTGCACTCATCCATTCACTCGCGCACTACCGATGCACTCATTAATTCACCCAGGCACTAACAATGCATATATCCAATTACCCAGGAACTACCTTTGCACTCATCTATTCACCGAGCCACTCCCCTTGCACTCATCCATTCATTCAGGCAGTACCCATGCACTCATCCAATTACCCAGGCACTATCCATGAACTCTCCAAATCAGCCACGCACAATCCATGCACTCATCCAATTACCCAGGCACTTTCCTTGTCCTCATCTATTCAATGAGGTGCTACCTATGCACTCATCCAGTCACACAGGCACTACATATGCACTCATTCAATCACTCAGGCACTACCCTTGCACTTATCAATTCAGTGAGGCACTACCCATTCACTCATCCAGTCACCCAGGCACTACCCATGCACTCCTCTAATCACCAAGGTACTATCCATGCACTCACCCAATCACCCAGGCACCATCCATGCACTCATCCAATGACCCAGGCACTACCCTTGCAGTCATGTATTCAATGAGGTGGTACCCATGCACTCATCCAATCAAGCAGGCGATACTCTTGCACTCACCCAATCACCCAGGCACTATCCATGTACTCATCCAATGACCCAGGCACTACCCTTGCAGTCATGTATTCAATGAGGTGGTACCCATGCACTCATCCAATCAAGCAGGCGCTACTCTTGCACTCATTCAGTCACATAGGCAGTACCCATGTACTCATCCAATCACTCAGGCACTATCCATGCACTCACCCAATCACCCAGGCACTATCCATGCACTCATCCAATGACCCAGGCACCACCCTTGCAGTCATGTATTTAATGAGGTGGTACCCATGCACTTATCCAATCAAGCAGGCGCTACTCTTGCACTCATTCAGTCACATAGGCAGTACCCATGTACTCATCCAATCACCCAGACACTGCCCTTGACCTCATCCATTCACTCAGGCACTACCCATGCACTCATCCACTCTCATAGGCACTACTCATGCAATCATTCAATGACCCAGGCGATATCCATGCACTCATCCAAATCACACAGGCACTATCCATGCACTCACCCAATCACCCATGCACTATCCATGCACTCATCCAACCACTCAGGCACTACCCTTGCACTCATCCATTCAATGAGGTGGTACCCATGCACTCATCCAATCAAACAGATGCTACTCTTGCACTCATTCAGTCACATAGGCAGTACCCATGTACTCATCCAATCACTCAGGCACTATCCATGCACTCACACAATCACCCAGCCACTACCCTTGCACTCATCTGTTCAGTCAGGCACTACCCATGCACTCATCCTTCACTCAGGCACTACCCATGCAGTCATCTATTCACCCAGGCACTAGCCATGCACACATCCAGTCATCCAGGCACTAACACTGCACTCATGTATTCACTTAGGCACTACACAGGTGTTCATCCATTCACTCAGGCACTACCAATGCACTCATCCAATGACCCAGGCACTACGCTCGTGTTCATGTATTCACTCACTCACTACCCATGCACTCATCCATTAACCCAGGCACTAACCATGCACATATCCAATCACCCAGGTCCCACCTTTGCACTCATCCATTCACCCAGCCACTACCCATGTACTCATCCAGTCACCTAGTCAGTACCCATGCACTCACACAATCACCCAGGCACTACCCTTGCACTCATTTATTCACTTAGACACTACGCAGGTGCTCATCCATTCACTCACGCACTACCCATGCACTCATCCAATGAGCCAGGCTCTACCCTTGCACTCATCCATTCACTCCTGTACTACCCATGCACTCATCCATTCACCCAGGCACTAACCATGCACATATCCAATCACCCAGGCCCCACCTTTGCACTCATCCATTTACCCAGCCACTACCCATGCACTCATACATTCACTCAGGTAGTACCCATGCACTCATACAATTACCCAGACACTATCTATGCTCTCACCCAATCAGCCACACACTATCCATGCACTCATTCATCACCCAGGCACTTTCCTTGCCCTCATCCATTCAATCAGGTGCTACCTATGCCTTCATCCAATCACCCAGGTGGTACTCTTGCATTCATCCATTCACCCAGGCGCTATCCACACACTCTAACAATTAACCAGGCACTACCGATGCACTAATCCAATCATCCAATTAGTACCCATAATCTCATCCATTCACTCAGGCACTACCCTTGCACTTATCCATTCACTCAGGTACTACCCATGCAGTCATCTATTCACCCAGGCACTACCCATGCACTCATCCAATCACCCTGGCGCTACTCATGCACTCATGCAGTCACCCAGACCCTGCCCTTGCACTTACCCATTCACTGAGGCACTACCCATGCACTCATCCAAATCACACAGGCACTATCCATGCACTCACCCAATCACCCAGGCACTATCCATGCACTCATCCAATCATTCAGGCACTACGCTTGCACTCATCCATTCAATGAGGTGGTACCCATGCACTCATCCAATGAACCAGGCGCTACTCTTGCACTCACCCAATCACCCAGGCACTATCCATTCACTCATCCAATGACCTAGGCACTACCCTTGCAGTCATGTATTCAATGAGGTGGTACCCATGCACTCATCCAATCAAGCAGGAGCTACTCTTGCACTCACCCAATCACCCAGGCACTATCCATGCACTCATCCAATGACCCAGGCACTACCCTTGCAGTCATGTATTCAATGAGGTGGTACCCATGCACTCATCCAATCAAGCAGGCACTACTCTTGCACTCATTCAGTCACATAGGCAGTACCCATGTACTCATCCAATCACTCAGGCACTATCCATGCACTCACCCAATGACCCAGGCACTCATCCAATGACCCAGGCACTACCCTTGCAGTCATGTATTTAATGAGGTGGTACCCATGCACTCATCCAATCAAGCAGGCGCTACTCTTGCACTCATTCAGTCACATAGGCAGTACCCATGTACTCATCCAATCACTCAGGCACTATCCATGCACTCACACAATCACCCAGCCACTATCCTTGCACTCATCTGTTCAGTCAGGCACTACCCATGCACTCATCCTTCACTCAGGCACTACCCATGCAGTCAACTATTCACTGAGGCACTAGCCATGCACACATCCAGTCATCCAGGCACTAACACTGCACTCATCTATTCACTCAGGCACTACACAGGTGCTCATCCATTCACTCAGGCACTACCCATGCACTCATCCAGTCACCTAGTCAGTACCCATGCACTCACACAATCACCCAGGCACTACCCTTGCACTCATTTATTCACTCAGACACTACCCATGCACTCATCCAATGACCCAGGCACTATCCTTGCAGTCATGTATTCACTCATTCACTACCCATGCACTCATCCATTCACCCAGGCACTAACCATGCACATATCCAATCACCCAGGCCCCATCTTTGCACTCATCCATTCACCCAGCCACTACCCATGCACTCATCCATTCACTCAGGCAGTACCCATGCACTCATGCAATTACCCAGGCACTATCTATGCACTCACCCAATCAGCCACACATTATCCATGCACTCATCCATCACCCATGCACTTTCCTTGCCCTCATCCATTCAATCCGGTGCTACCTAGGCACTCATCCAATCACCCAGGTACTACTCTTGCACTCATACATTCACCAGGGTGCTATCCATGCACTCTTACAATTAACCAGGCACTACCCATGCACTAATCCAATCACCCAAGCAGTACCCATAGTCTCATCCATTCACTCAGGCACTACCCTTGCACTCATCCATTTACTCGGGTAGTACCCATGCAGTCATCTATTCACCCAGGCACTACCCATGCAGTCATCCAATGACCCAGGCACTACCCTTGCACTAATCCAATCACCCAGGCACTACCCTTGCACCTATCCATTCAATGATGCACTACCTATGCACTCATTCAATCACCCAGGCACTACTCTTGCACTTATCCAGTCACCCAGGTACTACCCACACACTCATACAATCAACCAGGCACTAAACATGCACTAATCCAATCACCCAAGCAGTACCCATGCACTCATCCATTCACTCAGGCACTATCCATGCACTCACCCAATCACCCAGGCACAATCCATGCACTCATCTATTTACCCAGGCAGTACCCATGCACTCATCTAATCAGCTGAGCACTACCCATGCACTCACTGATTCCTGTATACACTACCCTTGCACTCATCCATTCACTGAGGCACTATATATGCACTCATCCACTCACCCAGGCACAACTCATGCACTCATCCAATCACCCAGGCAGTACCCATGCACTCATCCAATCACCCATGCACTATCATGCACTCACCCAATCACCCAGGCACTTTCCATGCACTCATCCAATCACCCAGGCACTACCCTTGCACTCATCCAATCTATGAGGCAGTACCCATGCACTCATCCAATCACCCAGACACTACTCTTGAACTCATCCAGTCACCCAGGCAGTACCCATGCACTCATTCAATCATTCACACACTACCCATACACTCATCCAATCACCCAGTCACTATCCATGCACTCCCACAAACACCCAGGCACTACCCTTCACTCATTCATTTACTCAGGAAATACCCATGCACTCATCCATTCACTCAGGCACTATCCATGCACTCATCCATTCACCCAGGAACTACCCTTGCATTCATCCATTCACCCAGGCACTACCATTGCACTCATCCATTCACTCAGGCACCACGCATGCGCTCATCTATTCACTCAGGCACTAACCATGCACTCATCCAATGACCCAGACACTACCCTTGCACTCATCCATTTACTCACCACTACAATGCACTCATCCATTCACTCAATCACTATCCATGCTTTCATCCATTCACTCAGGTACTGCTCATGTAGACACCCATTCACTCAGGCACTACCCATGTATTCACTCAGGCACTACCCATGCACTCATTAAATTATCCATGTACCACTCTTCTTCAATATGCCACTCATCCAGTCATTCAATATTGCAAACATTACACACATACTTACACACACATTCATTCATTAGTTTTTTTTTATAACTGTAAAAATGTTGTTGTTTTTTGAGGTTTTGGGGTTTTTTTGTGATTTTTCAACTTATTACATTTATTTCTTTTTTGAAGCAAAAATTAACTGCAACTGGCAGTGGAAAAACTTAAAGAAGCTCTTAAAAACATGAGAATACTGCAAGGACCAAAGACAAAATCAACATTTTGAGTCTTGCAACTGTTGTGGAACGCTGTTATGCTCCGCTCACCAGCACTAAACACAACTCCACGGGCCATACAATATGTGGCCATCGGCTGCATTCAGGTGCAATATCTTGAGACTGTTGTTGAACTTCAGAAGGCACTCTTTGTCCAGTTGTTGATGCACTTGCTAAAGATGTAGATGGACGTTCAGCCTCTCGTTGTCTCTTCGCAGCATTTAATCAGTTGTTGTGGAAAGTTTTCAAATAGTAGAGCATTGAAGTTGTTCCACAAGAGTATTTTTTATTTTTATTTGTACCTCTAGACCATGTCATGAGTGATGCAATATGTGAGGTCATAAGCAATGCATTGCGGGGGCGCAAGTTATAGTTAGTTCAGCTAACTATAATGGCTGAATTTCTCTGCTTTTGTATGAGTGAAATGGCAGCCTAACTATAACGTCCCTGTAATCTTTGTTTTTTCACTGAATTTTTTATATATATATATATATATATATCCATATGAAGCTGCCCTGAAATTGAGGCGCCACTCACAAGCGTTTGTCAACCTTTTATTTCGCAGGTAGCAGGGACAACAGGATCACTCCAACAGCTGAGTTCAAGCGACCAAACGCGTTTCGGGCTACCTTAGCCCTTGTTCATTGGTGTCAGCAGGAGGCACAGCTACACAGTCTCGCGCCGTACTTGCAGCGCTTGAATTTAAATCCCGCCATAGTGGGCGTGGCTGTACTGCACTGTGGTCTTTGTAGTTTCAATAGTTTTGGAATCCTTAGTGGAATGCCGCAGTGTCTCCCACAATTGGTTTAAAATCCTTTAGTAGGTTGCTGTTAGAAGTTGAAAATGGGTCCCAGCTCGTATTTCCTTGCAAAATTGGTCACGCTGTTCCAATTGACGCCGTCACCTTTCATGGCATACAGGTGCTGCTCATCCGCAGCGGGGCACCTCGCGACCCGGGCCGGGCCGCTAACACATCCATATGAAGCTGCCCTGAAATTGAGGCGCCACTCACAAGCGTTTGTCAACCTTTTATTTCGCAGGTAGCAGGGACAACAGGATCACTCCAACAGCTGAGTTCAAGCGACCAAACGCGTTTCGGGCTACCTTAGCCCTTGTTCACTGGTGTCAGCAGGAGGCACAGCTACACAGTCTCGCGCCGTACTTGCAGCGCTTGAATTTCAATCCTGCCATAGTGGGCGTGGCTGTACTGCACTGTGGTCTTTGTAGTTTCAATAGTTTTGGAATCCTTAGTGGAATGCCGCAGTGTCTCCCACAATTGGTTTAAAATCCTTTAGTAGGTTGCTGTTAGAAGTTGAAAATGGGTCCCAGCTCGTATTTCCTTGCAAAATTGGTCACGCTGTTCCAATTGACACCGTCACCTTTCATGGCGTACAGGAGCTGCTCATCCGCAGCGGGGCACCTCGCGACCCGGGCCGGGCCGCTAACACATCCATATGAAGCTGCCCTGAAATTGAGGCACCACTCACAAGCGTTTGTCAACCTTTTATTTCGCAGGTAGCAGGGACAACAGGATCACTCCAACAGCTGAGTTCAAGCGACCAAACGCGTTTCGGGCTACCTTAGCCCTTGTTCACTGGTGTCAGCAGGAGGCACAGCTACACAGTCTCGCGCCGTACTTGCAGCGCTTGAATTTAAATCCCGCCATAGTGGGCGTGGCTGTACTGCACTGTGGTCTTTGTAGTTTCAATAGTTTTGGAATCCTTAGTGGCATGCCGCAGTGTCTCCCACAATTGGTTTAAAATCCTTTAGTAGGTTGCTGTTAGAAGTTGAAAATGGGTCCCAGCTCGTATTTCCTTGCAAAATTGGTCATGCTGTTCCAATTGACGCCGTCACCTTTCATGGCGTACAGGAGCTGCTCATCCGCAGCGGGCACCTCGCGACCCGGGCCGGGCCGCTAACACATCCATATGAAGCTGCCCTGAAATTGAGGCGCCACTCACAAGCGTTTGTCAACCTTTTATTTCGCAGGTAGCGGGACAACAGGATCACTCCAACAGCTGAGTTCAAGCAACCAAACGCGTTTCGGGCTACCTTAGCCCTTGTTCACTGGTGTCAGCAGGAGGCACAGCTACACAGTCTCGCGCCGTACTTGCAGCGCTTGAATTTAAATCCCGCCATAGTGGGCGTGGCTGTACTGCACTGTGGTCTTTGTAGTTTCAATAGTTTTGGAATCCTTAGTGGAATGCCGCAGTGTCTCCCACAATTGGTTTAAAATCCTTTAGTAGGTTGCTGTTAGAAGTTGAAAATGGGTCCCAGCTCGTATTTCCTTGCAAAATTGGTCACGCTGTTCCAATTGACGCCATCACCTTTCATGGCGTACAAGAGCTGCTCATCCGCAGCGGGGCACCTCGCGACCCGGGCCGGGCCGCTAACACATCCATATGCATGTGTGTATATATATATATATTCACTGAAAAAACCATAGGTTTTAGGGACAGTTATAGTTAGTTGGACATTGCACTCGTACAAAACCCGTGAAATTCCCCGTTATAGTTAGTTCAGCTAACTATAACTCGCGCCCCGCAATGCACTGCTGATGACGTCACATATTACATCACTCATGACATGGTCAGTGACATCACTGATGACATCACTGATGACATCTCAAATGACATCACTGATGACATCATCCAGTGACTGTGTGTTTCTGTAAAGTTTAAATATTTTTAATATATATAGGAAAAGACGTATTGAAGAATGAGTGGGTGTGTAAGTGTCTGTATGGATGATTTAGTAGGTGCGTGACTGACTCTATAAGTGAGTGATTTAACGTATCTTACTGAATGCATGGGTTAGTGACTAAACTGGGTGAATATCTGTATCAGTCTGTCTGTTGCTGTGTAAGTGGCTGCATGGGTTTGTGAATAGCTACATGAGTGTCTATAAGAGTTATTGATTTGTTGTCTGAATATCTGTATAGGTGCCTGAGTGTTTGTGTGGATGGGGTGTGTGCGACTGTGCATAGATGTGTGAGTGGGTGATTCACTGGGTGGATGGTTTCAAGAGTGCATCTATGATAGACTGTATGGGTGGGTAAGTGTGTGTAAGAGTGTGTTAGTGAGTGAATGTATGTCCCAGTGGTACATGTGTGAGTAACTACATATGTGAAAGGCAGTATATATGTGTGTTGGAGTATATAAATAGCTATAAGCGAGAGTGAGTGATTGTGATAGTGGCTGTATGGATGAGTGTGTGCTTGTATCAGTGATTGTATAAGAGCGTAACAATGTGCTAGTATTTGTATGATTAAGTGAGCTGGTGTGTGTATAACTGTATAGGTGAGTAAATGGCAGTGTGTTTAATTATTTGCATGACTGACTAGGTGTGTGAGTACCTCTATGGATGAGTGGCGGTGTTTGAGTGTCTATATAGGAGTAAGAGTGCATATGATTGTCCTGTACTGAGTGACCATAAGTATGAGTGACTGTACGGGTGAGTGAGTGGATGTGTGTGTGTAGACCTAAGAATCAGTGAGTGGGTATGTAGTTATTGGTGTTGGAGTGTCTATTGTTTTGCGAATGCCAGTCTGTAATTTAGATTGGGTGTATCAAAGGTTATATTAGGGTGTGAGGAGGTGCATCAGATTATCACGTGGATGATGTCATCAGTGATGTCATTTGAGATGTCATCAGTGATGTCATCAGTGATGTCACTGACCATGTCATGAGTGATGTAATATGTGACGTCATCAGCAGTGCATTGCGGGGCGCGAGTTATAGTTAGCTGAACTAACTATAACGGGGGAATTTCACGGGTTTTGTACGAGTGCAATGTCCAACTAACTATAACTGTCAAAGGAATTCCTCAGCACACGTCTGTTATGTCACAATATACATAAACATGCTTGATGTGAGCATAAGTAAAATACAAGTAGGTAAGTTCTTATTTCTTTTTTCCTTTTTATTTTCCGATGTTCAGACAGCCGACAGACTGTCCCTAAAACCTATGGTTTTTTCAGTGAATTTCAAAGGTTTTTTAAATGCTAATTTCTAACTATAACTTATCTGAAACCTATGGTTTTTTCAGTGAATTTCAAAGGTTTTTTAAATGCTAATTCCTAACTATAACATGTCTGAAACCTACGTTTTTTTCAGTGAATTTCAAAGGTTTTGTAAATGACAATTTTTAAATGTATTAATTGTTATATTAATTTTTTTCATACTGATTTACTAAATTTTTAGAAACAATTTTTTTACATATTTTATTTTTTAAATTACATTGTAATTACATTATACATTACATTACAAAAAATACTTTCTCAGAATGAATTACTTTAGTTTAAATACTTTGCACATAGGCAATAGACTTTTAAGTACAGTAGTTACAGTTGTTGCAATGGGCACCACATTTTCAAACACAATGCAACATTCAGCTCAATGTGAATTTCTAGTTAAATGAAATTAGTTACTTTATGGATTACTTTTCTAACCACAGGACTGGATCCTAGATTCAGTCCTGGTACATCTCCTGTAAACAGTTGAGTAAAAGCGTTTTGGTTACAGTCGTGATTTTTAAGGAATATTATTGTATTTTAAAAGTTGACACTTTTTCTCATAGAATCACCAATGTTATCCTATGGAAGGAAATTCACTTAGCAGGTAAAAACTGTTATCGTTACTTTTTCTTACTCAGTGTTGGATCCTGGATCCAGCACTGGTGCATCTCCTGTAAACAGTTGAAAGAATGCGTTTAAGTCATACAGGCGATTTTTAAGGAATATTTGTAGTTTGTGAAAATCGACACTTTGAAACTTTTCTGCTGAAAACCAGACAATGGATTCCTATGGAAGAAAATATAAGTTACTGGTAAGTACGGTTAAAATTACTTTTCAGGGTCAGTGCTGGGCTGAAAGATGCAGCACTGAGGTCTCTCCTGATAACAGGTGAGTAAATCGAAATTCGTATTTCGGCTGATTTTAGAGGAATATTTGTAAGTTCCAAAACTCCACACTTAGAAACTTTTTCAGCAAAAAGCAGGCAATTATATCCTATGGAAGGAAATTCAAGTTACTGGTAAGTACGGTTAAAATTACTTTTGAGGATCAGTACTGGGCTGAAAGATGCAGCACTGAGGTCTCTCCTGATAACAGGTGAGTAAATCGGAATTCGTATTTCGGCTGATTTTAGAGGAATATTTTAAAGTTCCAAAACTCCACACTTAGAAGAATTTCCAAGTGAAACCAGTCAATGTTAGCCTATGGAAGGAAATTCAAGTTACTGGTAAGTACGGTTAAAATTACTTTTCAGGACCAGTACTGGGCTGAAAGATACAGCACTGAGGTCTCTCCTTATAACAGGTGAGTAAATCGGAATTCGTATTTCGGCTGATTTTAGAGGAATATTTGTATGTTTCAAAAATCAACACTTAGAAACTTTTTCAGCAAAAAGCAGGCAATTATATCCTATGGAAGGAAATTCAAGTTACTGGTAAGTACGGTTAAAATTACTTTTGAGGATCAGTACTGGGCTGAAAGATGCAGCACTGAGGTCTCTCCTGATAACAGGTGAGTAAATCGGAATTCGTATTTCGGCTGATTTTAGAGGAATATTTTAAAGTTCCAAAACTCCACACTTAGAAGAATTTCCAAGTGAAACCAGTCAATGTTAGCCTATGGAAGGAAATTCAAGTTACTGGTAAGTACGGTTAAAATTACTTTTCAGGACCAGTACTGGGCTGAAAGATACAGCACTGAGGTCTCTTCTGATAACAGGTGAGTAAATCGGAATTCGTATTTCGGCTGATTTTAGAGGAATATTTTAAAGTTCCAAAACTCCACACTTAGAAGAATTTCCAAGTGAAACCAGTCAATGTTAGCCTATGGAAGGAAATTCAAGTTACTGGTAAGTACGGTTAAAATTACTTTTCAGGATTAGTACTGGGCTGAAAGATGCAGCACTGAGGTCTCTCCTGATAACAGGTGAGTAAATCAGAATTCGTATTTCGGCTGATTTTAGAGGAATATTTGCACAATGGTGAAGGGAGGGGGCGGGGCCTGAGGTGACATCTGTGCAAACGCGCCCCGTGGCGCGTTTTAAGTTGGGGGATTAAGTCCCCTTGAATCATGAGGGTCCCTACGGGCCAACTAGCCCACCAGGAACCTCCAGTATGCGCCAGGGGCTGCGTTGCAGAGACATGTACAGAGGCCACACCCCTTTTACACCTCTCTGCAACGCAGCTCTGTGGCGCTTTCTGGACGTACCTGTTGGGCTAGTTGGCCCCAGGGACCCTCAGGATTGAAGGGGATTTAATTCCCCATCTTAAAACGCGCCACGGGGCCTGTTTGCACACATGTCACCTGAAGCCCCGCCCCCTCCCTTCACCACTGTGCAAACGCGCCCCGTGGCGCGTTTTAAGTTGGGGATTAACTCCCTTGAATCCTGAGGGTCCCTGGGGTGCAACTAGCCCACCATATACCTCCAAAGCGCCACAGAGCTGCGTTGCAGAGAGGTGTAAAAAGGGGCGTGGCCTCTGTACACCTCTCTGCAAGGCAGCCCCTGGCGCATACTGGAGGTTCCTGGTGGGCTAGTTGGCTCCCAGGGATCCCCAGTATTCACGGGGAATTGTTCCCTCTCTGCAAACGCGCCAGGGGCGCGTTTGCAGAGTGGTGAAGGAAGGGGCGGGGCCTGCGGGCCCGATCGTTTTTTGTTTGTTTTTTCCCTGAAGGGGGCTGTGTGGCCCCCTTCCTTTTCCTATTTTTAGGCCCTGGGGACCCCATCCCCCAGGGCCTTACCCCTTTTTTAAATTAAAATTAAAAAAAAAACGGGAAGGGGGCCGCGTGGCCCCCCTTCCCTGGGCCTGTATTGGCCCCGGGGACCCCATCCCCGGGGCATGGCCTCTTTTTTTTTATTTGGAGGGGGCTGCGTGGCCCCCTCCTCAGGCCATTTAAGGCCCCGGGGACCCCATCCCCGGGGCCGGGCTTGCACTTTTTTTTTTTTACCTTTGGGGAGGGGGGCTGCGTGGCCCCCTCCGTGCCACTTATGGCCCCGGGGACCCCATCCCCCGGGGCCTGGCCTCTCGTTGGGGACTGTGGGGGTCCCCAAACCCCCACAGTCCCGCCGGCTCCCCGTGTCCTACGGGAGCCGGCATTGCTTTACACATGGGGAGCAGCTAACATGCTGCTCCCCATGTGGAAAGCAATCAGCTTTGGATATTGGAAGAGAGAGCAGGTTTCCTGCTCTCTCTTCCAATATCCAAAGCAGTTTGCAATGACAGGACGGGAGCCGCGAGGCTCCCGTCCTGTCATTGCAAACAGCAGTGTCCCGGGGTAGGCACCCCGGGACACTGCAGGAGCCGGCTCCTGGGGGTGGCGGTCCCCAGGGCCACCACAGGCTCCAGGAGGGGGGCCGCGCGGCCCCCCTCCTTACATTTTGAAAGCCCCGGGAGGTGGTGGTCCCCGGGGCTTGGGGGTCCAAAACGGACCCCCATTGTAATTTTTCTTAGTGCCCCGGGAGGTGGTGGTCCCGGGCGTGTGGGGCTGGAGCCCCCCACACAGGTTTTTCAAAAATAAAAAAGAAGCCCCGGGAGGTGGCAGTCCCGGGGCTGCGGGAGGGCTCAGAGCCCTCCCGCACCATTATACATAAAGCCCCGGGGGGTGGTGGTCCCCGGGCTTGGAGGCCCTTAGAGGCCCCCACACATAAGATTAACCCCCCCAGCATGCCCCCGGGACTTGGCCCACCCGGGGCCACTAGCATCGAAGCGCGGGAGACCGCGCTTCGATTTTTTTGGGCAGGATTCGCGCACCCTGAGCGCATCCTGCCGATTTTTAAAAAAAAATAATTTTTTTTGCCCAGGGGGTCCTTGTGGGACCCCTGAGCAGACCTAGGGGTCAGGGTGTTTCTACCCTGCTCCCTTTGTGCGCTTTGCGCACTTGTTTCTGTCCCTCGGTTCTACCGAGGGACAAAATGGCTGCCAACACTTCCTGATTTGGAGTGTTGACAGCCAATTAGCATGCAGCTCGTGATCGGGAGGGTGCGCGAATCCGACGCGGCCATAGATATATCTATCTTTTTACTTTTGATTTTCTCAGCAACTACTGAACGGATTTACACCATTTAACAAAAGGGTTCTTTCTGAACCAAGAACTACCTCTTTGCCAAATTTGGTGTAATTCCGTTCAGCAGTTTGGGCTGTAGCCGTGTCTAAAGTTTCCTATGGAAAATTGCATGGGGAAAACGCGTTTGGGACCCCCCTTTTTCTCGGCCCCCGCTTGACAAATCCCCCGAGACTTTCAGGGTAGGAGCGGACCGGAGCGCCCCACAAAGTTTGAAAATTTTGCGAAGATACGTCAACCGGCAAGAGAGTTATTTCAAATAGAATGTCGCGGATTTCCTATGGATAATAGGTTGTAACTATAACTATCTACTGGCGACCGCCAGTAGATAATACATGTGTGTATATATATATATGTATATGTGTGTGTGTGTATATATATATATATATGTATATACTGTAGTACCAGATTTCACTTGCCACAGCACTAGACTGCACACACAGCAGTTGCCCCAGCCCTAGATTGCACCCACTGCACCAGATTGCATCCAAAACACTTGCCACAGCACCAGCTATAAACCCACTGCACTTGCCTTAGCACTGGATGGCATCCACATCATTCACCAGATATAATCCCACATCACCAGATAAAACTCCACCACACCAGATAATCATAATAACTCTCCATGGTGGCACAAAATATAAACCTCCTGCTTTGCCTAATTTTTTACTGCTTTCTCCTTCCTCTCCCCCATTTTTCTGAGTGCTTTCTCGTTCTTTTGCCTCATTTTTTTCTGCTCTCTCCTTCCGCTCTCCCGATTTTCTGAATGCTTTCTCCTGCTTTTGCCCCATCTATTACTGCTTTCTCCTTCTTCTCCCCATTTTTCTGAGTTTTTTTCTCCTGCTTTTGCCTTGTTTTTTACTACTTTTTCCTTCCTCTCCCCTGTTTTTCTGAGTTCTTTCTCCTGCTTTTGCCCTGTTTTTACCTCTTTCTCCTTCCTCTACCCCATTTTTCGGAGTGCATTCTCATGCTTTTGTCTCATATTTTTACTGCTGTCTCTACCGCTCCCCCCATTTTTCTGAGTGCCTTCTCCTGCTTTTGTCTCATTTTTTACTGTTTTTTTTCTTTCCCCCATTTTTCTGAGTGCTTGCTTTCCCTCGTTTTTCACTGCTTCTTGTGTTTTCCTCAACAGCACAGCACAGGGTATATAAACTACCCAACAAATGCCTGAGGCAGCAAATGATGACATACAGGCTACAGCATCCACGATTGGATGCAGGGGCCAAAAAGCGCTATGTGCCAGAACCAGTAAGTGAATGGAGGCCTGTTAGTGCTGCTGCAGTGCACAACACAACTCTTGTATTCTCTTGAATTCCTCCGTCTTTCTGATGTGCGACGTGTGTGGTGTGAGCCTTGGCAGTGTTCGCTATGCCGGTGGCTGGGGACGGGGCAGGTCGGACCATGATTGGTCCAAGTTGGGGTCGGGACACCGGGAGGCAGATCTCATTGGTAGAGCACAGCTACCAATGACAGTGCTTCCTGCAGCACTGCAATGGTGGACCCCGGAATGAAGTTGGACTGTTATTGGTAGCTGAGAGCTACGCTACTACCAATGACAGTAGGCTACTTCCACTGGTAGCTGACTGCCGCCAGGAGGACCCGCCCACCTGCTGTAAATTGACCCAGTCCATCCCGAAGTCCAGACTGTTTCTGGCACAATGGTGCCACTAGTGCTAGTGCAGCGTAACACTACAGCGGGCGGCAGCGTAGAGTTACACTGCACTACACTGTCTGTAAATCCACCAGGCTGCCCAGAGTGACCCAGGTGGGGGCAAGCACTCCCGGTTGCCCCCCCCCCCCATCCCCCAGCCCACCCTGTGGACGCCCATGCCCTCAGCTCATCCTGGAGGGAATTTTCAAGAAAAGTGACTCGTGAGGTCATGGACGTCTACATTGCAGTATCAAAGTTCTGTGTCAAGCACACAATGGTTGATAGAATTTGGCACTGAAAATGTTGTAGCTTGGATATTTCCTGTACAAAGATTGCCATTTGGTATTAGGGTAGCATGTTTGTTATTGCCATGACTAATGCTCCTGGGCAGTGTTTATCCCAGCTTTTGATGTATTCTTTACAAGTAGTGGTGTGTGAAGCCTTGTCAGCCCAAATGGGAATATCCTGTAATAGATCCTATGTACGGGTTCTCAGCCAGAAGAAAAGCTTCAGTAGTGGCATGGAGAGGGTAGTGTGGATGGGTAAAGGCAGAGGGTGGTGGAGATGTGTGGCGGGGCACAAGTGCATTTTTCTACATTGTACTACATGTTGTCTGTTTGTTGCTGTCGGGTCCAATGCATTTTATGCGTGTGCTTTTAAATTGTTCTGTACATTGCGCAAATCTTTTTGTATCACGGGCTTTCAAGGTGTTGAACATTGGAGCGTTGATCTGTTCCATTACACATTCCTAAAATCAATGAGCACAACATAGCAGCCTAATGTTTTCCGATCTAAAAGTGAATACAAGTGTAGAGTCAGTTTGCAGAACTCTGGTGGCATGGCTGGGTGCATATTTGTTTACTTTGCCTAGTGTAACTAATGCCTTTGTTTGCTTTAAGTCTTCAGTGTCTCTTTGTAGGCACAGCATGTTACATAAAACAACCTGTGAAGAGAGATCGGTCAGTCAATAACATGGCTAACCCAATGATGAAATCAATCACTTTGTGGCTTCTCAGCCTTGATCCCAACACGTCTTATCCTCTCCCCTTTTGTTTATTTGCTACCATACTACTTTGTTATATTTCAGTTGGCAGCTCAAGCAATTCTATCAACCTTTAACAAATACAAATAAGTATGCAATGCTTAAGTGCAATCTAATTATGATAATACCCTTCTATGAGTTTAGCAATGTTTGTGTTACTCAATCAACTAATAACTCATTATACATCCTTTGCAGATTTCTTTACTACCCTTTGGGCACAAGAGAATGATAATAATTAATGCCTTGGGTGTGATTCTGGCAGAAAACACAAATACACATCACCTTTTGGGTTTCATTGACAAAATGTCACTTTCAATAGTTATGAAAAATATTTGCACAATTGATATTGCAATAGTGCAAACATATGGACCCTGCTATGATATTTGTTACATCTGCAGGTTCGAAGCAGGCTCTGGCTAAAAGTCTTGCTCTGATACGGCCCTGGACCGACTGAACATGAATCTAGTCCGAAAAGTGTTTGTAAATGAATGTCTTCTAGAAAAATTGTTGTTTTAATGCAATGCAAACGAGAAATTGTTATGGTGCAGCCTTACATTTTATTTTACAGATCAGTTTGTTGTGTTCACATGAAGGCTTGTCTAACAGCCAGCTCCGATGGACCTGTAGAGCTGTGGCCTCGGTGAACTGTTCACTTATGAAAATGTCCTTAAGGATTTGTGATTATCTTGAAACTCCTGTTTTTGTTGCGTCATAGAAAGCCATTGCTAATATTATACAGAGTTGTTTTCCTTACTGACACTCAGCTTTGTATTAAAGAAAATAATGATGCCGGTTTAATATGCTTTATTGCTGGAGTACGTTACATATTTCGACATCATTCTGTTTTTTTGTGCCCTGTTCCCCTTTGAGACTGAATCGTAGTCGGATTGCCAATGCCTCTAAGGAAATGCGGGGCATATTAGCAAGAACGGCGTTAAAATGATCGCCGCTTTAGCGGCAGGAAACTGCCGCTATAGTGGCGATAATGGGCTTGATAATATGCCCTTGAGAATACCAATAGAAGCCCATGTTCTGCTGTGATCCTGGGCTTTTATTGGAATTCTCAAGGGCATATTATCAAGCCCATTATCGCCGCTTTAGCGGCAGTTTCCTGCCGCTAAAGCGGCGATAATTTTAACGCCGTTCTTGCTAATATGCCCCTATTTCTTTTATTTTTATCAGCCTGAGTATATAGCACAGCAGCGTCAACTGAGGCTCCGACTCACTGCTAACTAAGAAACCATGAGCCATTGCATGTAGAACCAGAAACATCAAAGGCAAGAGTGATCTGTAATGGTAGAGAGAATCTGTAAATAGATTTCAGTGGCAAGATACTATCTTAAGACTATTAAACCAAATTAGACAGAACAACTTCAAGTGGTAATTACGCCTACTGATGAGGTATCTCCCTCAACATAAAAACTGATACTTGATTAAAAGTTACTGGATAATAGATAGTTTATATAGGTATTCAATTCAAAGTTAACCTGATATATTTATCAACGGTGACAAAACAAATCTCATGCACCTGAAACGTTTTCATTACCCAAAACCCAAACTGGTTTGCCACCAGGTCAAAAAATAAGAGCCATTAAATCCAGTGAAGAAGGCGCCATATTTTCCCATCCCAACAGACTTTATGGCATTGGAGCCCAGACGAACGTGGAAGCCCCTGATCTAGAACCACAGTCAAACCCTACACAGAAAGTAGAGTTTGACACTTAAGAAGAGATCAACATCACAAAATAAAATGAAATGATGGACGGAGTGTTAAAACTTTTCAAACACTCACCCCAGTCACAGATCTAGGTTTGAGCAATCGTTATTTTGCTCGCAATGTCACCCCTGTTTGGACCCATCCATTTGCAAATCAGCTTTGACCCTTCTCCCCATGGGAACAGTCCAGCCTGAACTACCAAGCCAGGTCCTCCCTGGACTGGAAACAAGCATCCTGGGACTGGTTTCGGGGTATCACCCCATCATCAGCCAGATTAGCTTGAATTCAGTGGCACAGCAAGGGTCCCATGTCTGGGCATACCCTTAGCCACTTAGGGTGCACATAGTAACATCATAAAATATAATAATGGACGGAGTGTTGATACTTTCCAAACACTCACCCTAGTCACAGATCTGGGTTTAATCCATCATTATTTTGCACGCCACGTCACCCCAGTTTGGACCCAGCCATATGCAAATCAGTCTTGACCCTGCTGCCCATGGGAACAGTCCAGTCGAACTGCCACGCCAAGTCCTCCCTGGACTGGAAAAAATAATCCTGGGGCTGGTTTTGGGGTATCACCCCTCCTCAGCCAGGCTAGCTTGAACCCAGTGGCGCAGCAAGCAAGGGACCCTCGTCTGGGCATACCCTTAGCCACAAAAAAGAGCAAAAAGAGAGTTTTATAGTGCCTAGGACTATAAATGCAAGTTTATTTCGATTCTGGAATTATTTCTTCCAAGAGTATTGCTGCTGGAGGAAAATAAATAAAGAAAAATATATATAAGCTTGTGCAACATGAACTAGTTGTTCTAATTAGCATACAGTTGAATGCAAACTACTTGTCAAACAAATTAACAAAGAAAACTTGTAGCGAGTTGTGATGGCTAAGGCTAACAAGCAGCAAGGAATATTGTGTGTCGTAAGAAAGAGTGCTGGTATTTAGAAAGTTAAAGAAATTTATTTTTGATAGCTAGACAAAATTAAAAGTAGATGCTAAAGGATATATTGTAATTACTTTCTGAATTTCAAGGGAAGAAATAACTATTTTTCCACAGTCATTAATAGAGATAATTGTTAATATTGTCTGTAAGTGCCATTTGGTGTCAACGGTACACTATGTGAAGAATGCGTGAGTAGGTTTGTTTGCTTGGGTCCCAGAACACAAAGAGATAGTAAATTCTGTGTTGCAGCTGCCAATGGAAAAATTGTGCAAAAGGTAGAAAAAGCTCTGCTAAATCCTGAAGATATTTAGAGTAAAGCATGGTGGTAATTCTGCTTGTATTTCATGCTGACTAGCCTTCCAAACCCAGGCAATAACCACCCCAGCACACCAGCCATACTAGGATCAGCCACACTGTTGCAGAAATCACTACTCCCAAACTCTAGCCTCTCAGCAGTCTTGCCTGTCTTCTTTTCTTGGAGCTGTCTCTGAGTACTGCACCATCCAGAGGCCCTCAGCTTAGGGTGGACACTATAAAGGGCATCACCTGTTTGGGCTTCTTTAGGGCAGAGAAGACCTAGTAACAGAACTCCTGCCCCTCAATTAAACTTCAAGTGCATCACACCTTTTGTTGCACGTTGTCTATGCACACACCCAGATCAATACCAATATCCAAACGTACACTCCACACATGCTCAGCAAACACCAATAACTTCATCCAAATATTTCTCACTAGCACACACATGCCACGAAGAGTACAAACTCTCCAATTCACACTTAGAAAATGCACATCTGCAGTCATGCATACTTCTGACACAGCTTATATCATCACACAACATTACCAAGAGACATCCTTCATCACAGAGACAATGCTCTCACCAACCTCCACAGTCACATTTGATGCCCTCATTCTGCTGGCTGCAGGCTCAACATTATCCACAGGTTTAAAACCCTAAGGGGCCCATTACGATGTCGGGCGGAAGCACTACAGCCGTGCTGTCGGAGGCAAAAACCACTAGTTACCGTCCGCCAGCAACGGCCCACACGCCCGCAAAATTAGGATGTGAAAAGTCAGGCAAACACCGCCCGTAAGCCTGCGACGCCGCTCGCCATCAAAGTGCGCCCGTCTACGTAGCGGCGCGAGCCAATGGAGACACACCGTCCGACGAAATGACGTACCGCCCGGCGTACAAATTACGATGCCACAACCAAACAGCCTCACCGGCAAAGAGACACCGCACGAGATACCAAGGCGGAAACCCGACTGTAGAGTACGGAGACTAAAAGGCGGCCGACCCAGAGATGAATCCTGCACTCCAGGCCATCCCCATGCTCTACCTGATGCACCACCTAGGAGTGAACGCGCCACGACGACGCAGGTAGGCAGACACACAACAAGGGCACGCAAACACTGCACACAATGCAAGGGCGTAAAAACTGTCCATGGCCCCCCCCCAGACACCCCTGTGTGGACAGGACACATCCACCACTGTACCCACACATGTCCCACCTGTCAAAATAAAACAACTCGCAACATCCTGGGCACCCACTACCCGTGACCAGGAAGTGACGTCCCTGCGTCATGCAGGTACACATGCACACAACGCAGAGGCCAACGACAGCGCCATGCATGGGCTGCACACAAACACCACAGGATCACAACTACACACCCCACACACCAGCCCCACCCTGAAGGCACATGTCACGTGGCCTTCCTGCATCAATCATGTCCCCAACCGACAACTCACAGTTGTCAACTTGATGTCACACAAGTGTCCCGAACAGGGGAGTAATGTGATGGCAAAATAGGTCACACCCTTGTGTGCAAAAAATGGAGAAGCACACGGCGGCTGCTACATAACAGCGCAGAATATGGATATTGTCCGTAAAAGGCACGCCAGTCTCATACAAAAATACCTATACCATCCTGCTCGCAATATCAAGCCATGCAATGTACAAAATAGAAAAACCCTGCTGCCTGAGAACAGGTGTTTCCAATTACTACACCCACACAGAAGCCCCAATGTATAGCGGAAACGCAGTGTCCCGCCCACACACGGGAGAGCAGATAGCACTGAATGGCCTTCCATTCCTACTCTGAAATCACATCGCAACAATTTATGCAGGAGAATGGAGCCATTGTACCAACAAGAAGCCAAACTGAGCCATGCAGAGTAAACCGTCCACTGGCAGATAGCGCCTAACATGAAAGAAAGATAATAACACAAAATACAATTATACCACTCCTCCATGTGGGTCAAATGCAAGTAATCTGGAAAGAGTCAGACACCACTGGCCTTGACCATTCATTGAAGCATGTGGGATGAGGGCCTGTGTCCTCCGCCCAAGCTATAACCCAAGTCCTGCCGCCGTACATCCATTCCAGAATTCCCAGCATCGTCGGAGGTTGCACTCTGCTGACTGCTCAGGCAGCCGGAGCATGCCATCACATCACCCTGTAGCAAAATGGCTGTTGCACCACTGCTTCCCAACTACGCCGGACAGATGCAGCTGTACATTGAGAGCATGCTACAGATAGTGGGCTGTGAAAATCTGGCTATGCTGAACGTAAGTTACCGAGTAACTTACCGCATTGCAATGTTCAGCTGCGTCATCCCCGTTTTCTACTGTCGGAGGTGTCCGTTCCACTGTCCTGTGGATTTATGTCTCTCCAACCCGGCATGTCCAAAGGCAGACTTGGTACACTTGTTTGCACCCCTGGACGCCCACGACAGGATCTGTTCAGTGTATGGGGGCATGGCGTATGTGGCTGCAATCGGACACACACTGCAATGGGACCAGTGTGCCTCCACACAACGTATTCTGGATCACAGTTTCATCGAATGTCATCCAACATGTCCCATCAGGCTTCTACAAGGGACAATTTATGATGAACACGTTGCTAGCCACCATCCGCTTCATTGGATGGCATCCATGTTTACCACCAATGCCATGGATGCCCTGCTGGAAGGTATTGCATACCTGACAACTTGTCAATTCATCAGTCCCCGACTCAATACCCCCAATTGAACATTGATGTTCAACACCGTACCTATGCTTGGCTTTCGCACGGAGTGGGCAGTTAGCTGTACAACAATATACCATACAATCTGCAACAAACACCTTACATCAACTCCACTGCCATGACATCGGACATTTTTGGGACATGCACTCTGTTCCTCACCATATCCTGTGTCTCTGCATGAACAGAGGGAGGCAGAGGTATGGGACTTGTGTACAGTAACCACATGGCCAATACTGCACGAACAACTATGCTATAATATGTATTCTGCGCACCTGAACACATGCACCTGTCAGTGCACACTTATCTGTCTGCTGTATTACGTGAGAACTGTCACCTCACCATCGTCTGTACTTCCGTGCCAGGACTTTTGCATGGACAACAAATGCAACCCCCTACAACATGGCCCTAGTTATTGTGTCATGTTCAGTAGCCACCACATAGCAACAACCTGTGAGACGCTGCTGCATGCATATAGGCTCATGCTCTGATGTCACCTCTGACGCAGGTGTGTCGGAGTCACTATTGTAGTAATCCCGTACCATGGAAATGAGATGTACTGTGCCTATGATGTCAAGCTGTCTGGTAGGCAAAATGAATACTGTCTGTGTCAAAGTCTAGAGCTCTTCAGTAATGAGCAAATGTACTTTAGCATAGCAAGGGCAAGGCAGTTGTAACTCTGAAGCCTTTATTCCACAGTCAAAAACCAATCACATCTACCTGTACCCCCTTTTGTATGTGTAATCATGCTAAGTATATCCTCCACATGCATTTTGCTGCCAGTAGTGTCCACTATACTGCATCACAGAGGAAATAAGTTCAAATACATGCCTTGAAGCAAATATGTGACTATGTAGAATTATTTATCGAAGACAGGTACGAATGAGAGAGGATGAGAGTGTGTGAAGTACACGAGAGTCGTGAGATGACCATGTAGTCTAGTGTCATTGGATGTCAATGCATATGAGTTGCCGCCACAGTGGACCTAGTGAAATACCAGAGGTCGTGGGCCTTGGCTTGTCAGACTCTGACGTGGCCCAACAGATCATCACATTAACACTGATGGACTGGTCACCACAAAGCACAGTCCTACAAATGTGTACAATTACCTTCACAGTCTGACATCACAGTCATCAAGCAAAATTAGGAGCCACGCAAGAAGCATGCTACAGAAATGCATGACAAAACACACACACGATATCAGTGTGGGTGGGCAGGTCTGCACAGTGAGTACGAACTGCAGAAATTCACATACATGCTCAATTAAACAAGGCACAATCTTGACAGTCACACACCCTGCAGACCCACAATGTCCAAAACATATCAAGTAGGAGTCATCCTGAACTGCAAGGACACACCCACACACTGCACACTGTGCAACATACAATACACACATGTGCTCACATTCACAGATCTGAACACGGATACAAACACCCACCATGGCCCTGGGTAACACATGTGTGTAGTCGACATTGCCAGAGCGCACACACACACACCAACACTACCCTAAAGTCACACCCTTCACACCACACATACCTACACCTCCCAAATGTACACATTGAAAGTAAGCCGTGTGCCCAGGCTCAATGTTCATCACAAGATTAACATACACCTACACTGCTGGCCACACAGAAAGTAAGCTCACACATACACGCACACTCTGCACATGCTACCTGTCATCCTGTGGCAAGACTCACACCCTGTGCTTTGCTTGCCCGCAAACATGACACATATACATTTTCGCAGAAATACCACCAAATACATGCAGACAATCTGTGTCACAAAAATACTTCTTCATCACACACACAAGTAGCAGAGTCTGAAAGAAGTGAAGTCCCTGCCACGTGTTAAATACATTGGAATGTGAGACCAGACATTGCAATTGTTGAGGTACCATACACGGCATGTGCCTCACTTAAGTATGCACACACAGTAACAACTGCAATCAGCAACTACACAGACACAACCGACTACAGGAACAACAGCATCCAGTCACAGATTACATAGACAGGCGGCAATATTGTTCAACACCAGGGACAGTGGCCAGTCCGATGTGCAGAGTAGTGATACGAAAAGCTGCGTATGCAATGTGTGTGAGTGTACCCTGCCATGGCCAGCAACACTGCCATGGCAGTCACAATAGCCATTACAGCCACCACTGTGTCACAGGTAGTTGTGTGAGGGTGCCTACCATTCAAACAGGATGCCAGTCCGACTCGGTGCTGTCTGTGTGCCACGGGACAGCTGGATGTCTGCCCCTGAGAGAGAAGCACAACTGTGGAAGACACACATGTGGCATGCGAAGCGGGAGGGCTGCTTGGCCCAGGTGGGTGGGTGGCACGGGTAGGTGCACTCATGCAGTGTTGTAACAGACTGTGTGGTGAGGATTCCGGAGGGGTAGATTTCCACTGTGTTGGGTATTTGGAAAGCCTACCTGTCTGGGGATGAATGTGAACTCGTGTGGGCACAACAGGCGGGCACACGATCAATGCTGCATCAGGTGTAGATGTTAGCCCTCCCTCTGGGGACATGCTGGATACTGCTGTGCATCTGCCTGGCCCTTGCCAAGGCACTTACATCCCCTGTCCTCCAGGTGTACCCCCTACATTGTCCACCTGCACAGGCTACCCAGGGCACGGGATGGCAGTGGAGCTTGGTGGGTGGGAGGTCATGGCGCCCTTCTCCTGGTCACATCTCGCAGGCAACACATTCTCAGTGTGCAGCAGGGCACAAGTCATAACATAAGAAGTGGGGGGACGCTGACGTCACGACAAGAAGTGACGTCACGAAAGGTGGCTTGCACCATCAGACTCATTGCCGCCCCTCGCTCACCCCTTACATGCGATTGCATCAGAAAAGCCAGCAGCAGCTCCAATCTCGCCCCAGAGAGGCCCAGAGAGGCCAAAGAGTGAATGTGTGGCTCCATTTGCTCCAGTCATCGAGCTCGCGGTAAAATAAGTGGGGGGACGCCGTCCACCCGCGTGGTACCCCGACTCGAGCCCTGGTGTGCAGGCAAAGTGTCCTATTGGCTTTGCGATATGTGTGAGTTGCATGACACTCGTTGGCGGGGGATGGCTCGGAGGCCCGTCACCCTGAGGATCATATCTCACTCTATGGGTCCCTTGTCAATGGCAGCGGATGTAATGACTTTGCGTGCAGGGGTGGGTCTACCTTTCGTCTGGGATGGTGTTTGCGGCCTGGCCCGCTAGGGCAGCTACAGCTTCTGTGTGTTGCATGTGGTGTATCCGGACTCCGGAGACTGTCATGCATTGTCACTGTTGTCCAGGGCTCGAGTCGGGGTACCACATGGGTGGACGGCGTCCCCCCACTTATTTTACCGCAAGCTCGATAACTGGAGCAAATGGAGCCACACATTCACTCTTTGGCCTCTCTGGGGCGAGATCGGAGCTGCTTGTGCACGCGCTGGCTTCTCCGATGCAATCGCATATAAGGGGTGAGCGAGGGGAGGCAATGAGTCTGATGGTGCAAGCAACCTTTCGTGATGTAACTTCCTGTCGTGACGTCAGCGTCCCCCCACTTCTTTTTTTAGGACTCGTGCCCTGCTGTTGTCAGATGTGCCACTTTCCAGGGGGGTGGAGAAAGGGTCAGGAATGTCAGCCTGAGATTGGCCCAGTTGAAGGCCCACCTTGACTGGGGAGGACAACCATTGGACAGTCTGGTGTAGCCCACCCACGCGTACATGTAGGCCCTCCATGAACTATGTCACCTGCGGCAAGGTGATGTCATGGGCAATGAAGTAATTGAGGAGAGCTGTCTGCCCCACGCAGAGATGCCGCACAAGCTCAACAGACCCCGCACTGAGGGCAGCAGGGGTCACATGTGCAGGGGCAGCTGTGCCTGGTGTGAAGGACACTCTATCCTTCATCCTTGTGCCGACACGTGTCGCACCAGTGGAAGTAGATGGGAGGGCGGGCATTGGCCTCCGCGTGGCTGAAGAGGAGCCAGAGTCCACGTCCCCTGTGCTAGCAAACATGGATGCATCACCTCTGTCCTCAGATGACGCCGAAATTGCCGTCTCGGCCTGTGATTCATCCAGCACACGTCTGGCCCCTCCGAGGCGCTGGTCACATCTGTCTCACTCAGCTCCTGTGCAGCTGCTTCATCCGATGCCTCACCACTGTTGACCGTCCCCTGTCCCTCAGCACCCACGGGAGATGCCATATGAGAGAGAGCGAGGTGGCCTCACTCATTTGGCATCAATTAAACAGACATGTGCAAGGGAAGCAGCACAGAACATTCCCAAATCCACATGTTGCACGATACCTGTGCAATTGTATACAGCCACCACAATCAACACGTAATGGCTGGCGTACAGAAAATGAAGCCGCTAATAAGTGGCACATGTGTTGTGCACATAGCACAACACCCGGCCTGTGTCACCCTGCGACCATAGCCACAAATCGCTGTGTGCACTCCCACTGTCCTGATGGTGGCAAGGATGACCACTACGTAATTAGGCCAAGGACATACCTGCATGGAGCATAATGGGACATCACTCACACAGACTGCAACATGACAGTCCACAATGGTCATGAGCCCATGCCATCCACCTGTCGTTCACACGAGCACAACTACTGTTGCACAGTGTGCCGGATGTGTAAGTACCAGGAATATGAGCTGAGGCATCGCACACATATGTCCGAACGAAATCAGAGTAGGCACAGTGCCTCAAACATACATGTGAATTGCCACTCCAGCCTACTACAGGTTGTTCCTGAGGGCTACGACTCTGAATGCATTGACAATGCAGAGTGCTCAAATTACATCTTGACCCTCAGGAATCGCATATGCATGTCAGATGCACCCAGCACAGAGTACACTTACAACCCACTGCATCACACAACAAACATCACATTACCCAGATCATGGGTAGGCTGTGGACACATGCTGCCTCTCACAGCAAAAGACACCATCCCACAATACTGTACACTTGCTTGCTGCTGATGCCCCTACAAACGTGCATCCGGCACAGGCTGTGTGACTGTCAAAATGCAGACCATTAGTGGTGAAATGCAGCGCCGTGCTAACCTGACAATACGAGGGGGCATCCCCCGATTCGTTTTCGCCACGTAGTCGCTCATCCGGCAGATGACGTCACACCCTTTGTGGAATTGGCTGCACTGTCAGTTGCACATACACAGAGGCATCAACTTGGATGCAATGGCTCATCACAACGCCTGGGGCTGGAGGACTTCCAACTGAAGGGATGGTACACAAGAGAGTTGGAATATCACTCATACACTTCTCATCATCACCCACATCCACCAATCACAGTGGCATGATGCTGACCCATCCAAAATACTCAGAGATGTGTAACAGAGCCAAGAAGTAATCGGACATGGCCTAACAGCATGTGTACACCACACATGAATGCATGCTGGTGGGAGTGTGTACACAGTACCTGTCCATCCCATTCACATGCAGGATGCCAGCACATTGAGCAATGTGTAGTCTGCCCACATCTACTGTCCATTGTCAGGTGGACCAACACATAGATCACAAGGCAACACATCTTTGTGGGTGGACTCACTGTGTCCAACACTGCGCAGCCCTCAACGTACTCACCCTGTGAATGGCTCACCCCGCAATGGAGGTCACATTCAGTGCCACTATCTCTCACACACATCCCTATCACAAGGCCTGGAGTGTTCAATCGCCAGGGCTGAGTTTGCGCATTTCCGGAGAGTTGTGAACAAAAGACACATGTAACCCACTGTACAGTCAGTGTTGTTTCCTTCTAGGATTGGGCGGTCAATGTGCAGCCCAGGTTTGCTGAGACTGAGAAGGCCAGCAGGGACCCAGCCAGCCATTCACACAAGCAATAACTGCCCTGAGTCCTGCATTGCCAAGTGGCTGCGTCACTGGATGTCTGACATGAAAATGCCATGTACCACCACTCGGGAGGGACATGCATGGGAAAGCGCCAGAGAGCCTACATACCCCTTCCACCTGTAGTAAGCATGGTAAGCAGTGCATGTTGGAACCCCACAGGCTCAGACTCATAGTGCTGCGGATCAACGACATGTGTGTCCCCCACATGCACTCCCACACACACTGTAGTTGTCTTACACACACAACTTTTGCAAGAAATAGCCTTGGGCAGTGTGCGTGGAGCTCGGAATCCAGGATCTCCAACTCCTCGTTGGTGAGTGGACCTGGACATATCTTCAGAGTCGTCGACATGAAGGTGGACATGTGGCAGCAGCAGCAGGTGTTGTTGAGGGATGCCAGGCAGCAGTCCCTGGAAGCTGTGGTAATGCCGGTCTCCCTCCCACACTCATAAAGCCCCCTGGGGCTGTTTCAGTGGGTCCAAGCTGCTGCAATTGGTGTACCATGTCTGCCTACTTCAAATGCACACAATGGCCTGCTCCGAGCTGTCCCGGTACGCTTACCTCTATAGTCGAACACGCAGGCTGCAACCGCGAGGGCCATTAGAGTTGGCCTCAAGGGCCTGGTCCATGGCGGGTTCAGTCCGCTGGTGCCATGTGGAATCCACAGTTTAATGTGCACCATGCATTTGCAGGTGTGGCCATGATTTGTGTGTTGGAGCATGGCCACACTAGACAGGGCCACTTCATGCTGTGTGCATAGGCATTGACGGCCAGTGCTCAGCCCCCACATGTCTGTTGGCACATCATCATGTACACATTAGCATGGGAGCATGGGATGTGCATATGCACACACATGCCATATTTCTCAATGTACATCTCCCACTTGGCACGTGCAACGTTACGTGTCACTTGTGATGTGTATTTGCATTCACACAGCTGTGTTGTCATGGAGTTGTCAATGTGTACACCTGTCAATGTGTGTTGGAGGTGTGATACGTACAGTGCTGTACATTGGGTGAACTAGGGACATCATTGACTGTCTCATATCCCGTTGTGCAACAGGACCCACTTGTTTGGGCCGCTCAGCCTGTGTACATTGTGTTGTTGGTGTGTGCCATACTCACCCAGCCTCGGAAGCTGTTTCAGGCACAGCAGCTAGGTATATTGCCGTGGTGTTGCCGCTTCCCACATATGCAGTCTGAAATCATCATCATGACTTTCAAGCTATTATGGCCTAAATCCCCATGTGCATGCTCATGGCAATGGTTTGTGTCAGTGGTCATTGCTATTGGTAAGGGGACCGGTGTAAGAGTATTGTAGCTGTGCTGTCCCTACTTGTCAGCTGTTCTGTGGTTCTATTGCTTTGTCAGTAATTTTAGTTTTGTGTATGTGAAAATGCCATGTGGTGTGTTGCATTGACATGTGTCCACTTCCATCTGTCCTAGGAGGAGACCAAACATACATCGCCCCTACCAATTGCTGGCAGACATGGAGGATGTGGAGGTTATACGGAAATTCCATCTGGACCGACCCACCCTGCATCACCTATGTGCAATGTTGGAAGCCCACCTTCGTCCTCACAGGGTGTATCCTACAGCATTCACCCCCACGGCTAAGGTGATGGCTGCACTGCATTTTTTCGCAACCGGATCTTTCCAACACACGGTGGGCAGTGGAGGTGGGATGTCCCAGCCCATGTTCAGCATGGTGCTACGGGATGTCCTGTCAGCTATGATGCTCTACAGGAACCGGTACATGCGATTCCCCAGGGCTCGTGATTTGGCGGCAGTGAAGGGTGCTTTCTATGCCCTTGTACGCATCCCCCACGTTGTTGGTGTAATTGATTGCACCCATGTTGGCCTTGTTGCACCACAGGTCATGGAGCACATCTATAGGAACCGGAAACATTTCCACTCCCTGAATGTGCAAGTGGTGTGCCTGGCGGACATGATTATCACACACGTGTGTGCGAAGTTTCCCGGATCCGCCCATGACTCACACATCATGCGCCACAGCATCCTCCCACGAATGATGACCAATCTTCAACCGGACCGTGCATGGATTGTTGGTGAGTATGCATACTCGTGTAGCGTGCTGGGTGTGACATGCTGTCTTGTATCCTGTTGGAATTGCAACGATTCTCTGTGTTTCTCACACCCAGGTGACTCTACATATCCTAACGGGCCTTGGCTGCCTAGCCCACTACGTAATCCTAGGACACCAGCTGATGTCAGATACAATGAGGCACATGGGAGGACCAGACGTGTGGTGGAGCGGACTTTTGGACTCCTGAAGTCCATGCCTGGACCGCACCGGGGGTGCACTGGCATACTCCCCACAGAAGGTGTGCCAGATAGTTGTGGCATGCTGCATGCTGCACAATCTCATGATTCGCAGGCAGATCCCCCTGATAGTGGATGACGGTGATCAGCCAGGGCCCCCGCCTGCAGACCAAGCCGTGTCCAGTGACGAGGACAGTGGAGAGGAGGAAGCAGTGAATGAGCGTCAGCAGCTCATCGCCCGCTACTTCACTTGACGGTGAGTGACCATGTACGACGGCTGATGTTGCTGTAGTTGTGTAGGTGTATGTGTGCATTGTCACGGCAGCCTATTGTTCACTGAGTGCTGTGTGGCAATGGTCCATGTCCAGGGTAGTATGCCACTGGCAGTGGCTGTAGCATTGTGCCCTGTTGCTCTGTGAGATGTGTGTACATTGCTTAAACTTGATGACAAGTACTGTGTGATGAGTGTGTGACACACACATTCAATGGACTCTTGTTCTGTTTTTCACCCCTAGTTCCCTACAGCCTCTCCTGGCCTATCGACATACCACACTCCAGATGCATTTCTGATCATGGTGACGGTTGCACATCCTTGATTAAACACAGAGCAGATAAAACAGAATGTGATCCAGGTGTATTTATTTTAAGCGGTGACATGTGATTGTGGGCAAGGTGATCACAAAAGTGGTGCATGCTGAAACAATGAGTTGACGGACATGTCCGCGTGATGGTCAAGGTGTACCCATGTTGTTCTGGGTCCACAGTCCAACAGACACATGCCATTCACATGGCAGTGTGGGGTAGGATAGTAGTCCAGGTGAATGCAGTAGATGGCCACCGTGGCTGGCTGACTCACTGGTGTTTGGAGCGTGCAAAGTCATCTCTGGACACCTGTTTCCTCTTCGGACGACCCCTTCCACGTTTGAGAGGGGGGGGTTGTGTTTGTGGGCTGCTGGTGGTGGCTGAGGATTGCCCACTCGCTGTGGACGCAGGGGAACTGGATGTTGCACGACCCTGCGCCCCAGCAGGTGGTGGCGGAGATGGTGTGGTTGGCCTTGATTGGGCCCTCACCGCCACCACTAGCTGGCCCATGAGGTCGACAAGTTTGCCCATACGGGTCACAAATTGGCCCATATGGGCGTCCATGGACCTCAACACCCCAAGGACTTCCCGCGTATCGGCAGCTGACCGGGCCCATTGTCCCTGGGCCTCTTCATAGGCCCCAAGGACTCTGGCGATTTGCGGCAGGGCTTGGCTCCCAGGCTCTGATGGCGTTGGCCTGACCCTGCTCCTCCCACCTGAACTGCTGCCACCGACCTGCCCACTCGCCACATCGGTCACCCGGGGCCTCGTTGTGGCTCCCAGGGTCGATGTCGACGTGCGTACCACCCCTTGCGCAGGGTCAGTGGTCAGGGAGGCCCTGGTGGTGGTGGTGGTGGTTGCGGCGGTGGTGGTGGTCGCAATGACTGTGGCAGCAGGGGCCTGGGACTGGTCACCAGCCCTGGGAGATGGGTTGGTGGGTAGGAGGGGTCCTGGGGAGCGGTTGCGCCCTGCCACACCAGATGTGCCAGGTCGGGAGTCCTCCTCCGAAGAGGTGTCCAAGTCTTCCACATCCGTGAGTCCGGGTGGAGGGCTTGTGGACTGGCTGTGATGGCTGCTGTCTCCCTCTCCAGCATCATGCTGTTTGTCACCTGTGGGGCGGAGACGAAAGGTTATTGTGTTGCACCTTGCAAGGTTTGTGTTAGATGTCTGACATTCACAGTTGGTGTACAGTTGTGCACTGATTTCCCAGATGCGTGTGTACGGGTCTACAATGTGTGTGCGTGATCAAGGCAATGGAATAGTGTGATGGGTGCATATGGCATGGGACGGATTTGGATAGCCAATCGGTGTGTGTTGCAGTACCCCTACATTTTGTGGCTTTGGTGGAGATGGGGTACAGCCCCATGAACGCTTTGGAGATGAAATATGTTTTTGGGGTTCAAATGAAACAATTAGAAACGCAGATGGCAAAAGGGGTACAGCCCCATCAACGCTTTTGAGATGAAATATGGTTTTGGGGTTCAAATGAAATGCTTAGAAACGCAGATGGCAAAAGGGGTACAGCCCCATGAACGCTTTGGAGATGAAATATGTTTTTGGGGTTCAAATGAAACAATTAGAAACGCAGATGGCAAAAGGGGTACAGCCCCATCAACGCTTTTGAGATGAAATATGGTTTTGGGATTCAAATGAAACGCTTAGAAACGCAGATGGCAAAAGGGGTACAGCCCCATGAACGCTTTGGAGATGAAATATGGTTTTGGGGTTCAAATGAAACGCTTAGAAACGCAGATGGCAAAAGGGGTACAGCCCCATCAACGCTTTTGAGATGAAATATGGTTTTGGGGTTCAAATGAAACGCTTAGAAACGCAGATGGCAAAAGGGGTACAGCCCCATCAACGCTTTTGAGATGAAATATGGTTTTGGGGTTCAAATGAGACGCTTAGAAACGCAGATGGCAAAAGGGGTACAGCCCCATCAACGCTTTTGAGATGAAATATGGTTTTGGGGTTCAAATGAGACGCTTAGAAACGCAGATGGCAAAAGGGGTACAGCCCCATCAACGCTTTTGAGGTGAAATATGGTTTTGGGGTTCGTATGAGACGCTTAGAAACGCAGATGGCAAAGGGGTACAGCCCCATCAACGCTTTTGAGGTGAAATATGGTTTTGGGGTTCAAATGAAACGCTTAGAAACGCAGATGGGATAAGGAGTACAGCTCCATCAACGCTTTTGATATGAAATATGGTTTTGTGGTACATACTGTGACATATGGGTGCAGAAGGGGACATGTGTTTTGGCCACACGACACTGCAGAGACAAAGGTGTGTGTATGTCTGACATACCCAGCATATCTGCTCACTGTTATCATTTATGGACATTACACTGCAATCATTGTAGTGAGTGAGTAATGGTTGTGTGCCACACAACGTATTGCAGATGGGACAATTCCTTGGTGTGCGTGCTACCCTCAGCCATGTGCAGCAATGAAGGGCCTGATTCACAGAACTAACTTACATCAAAAACGTAAAGTTAGTACTTTTTGGTATTCACAGAATACACTTACTCATTTTGGTATTCACAGAATTAACTTACTCATTTCGGTATTCACAGAAGTTAGTAGTCCTAACTTTAGGACTCCTAAATGCCTTCTGTGAATACCGAAAGTCTTAAAGTTAGGATTTATCTCAGTTTAGGAGTAGTAAAGTTAGGACTCCTAACTTTAGGACTCCTAAATTGAGAAAATCCTAACTTTAAGACTTTCGGTATTCACAGAAGGCATTTATAGGAGTCCTAAAGTTAGGAGTCCTAACTTTACTACTCCTAAACTGAGAAAAATCCTAACTTTAAGACTTTCGGTATTCACAGAAAGCATTTAGGAGTCCTAAAGTTAGGACTACTAACTTCTGTGAATACCGAAATTAGTAAATTCATTCCGTGAATACCAAAATGAGTAAGTGTATTCTGTGAATACCAAAAAGTACTAACTTTACGTTTTTGACGTAAGTTAGTTCTGTGAATCAGGCCCGCAGTGCTCTTGGGGTGTTGACTATATTAGGTATGTTGTAAATCACAGTGTGACGTGCGCTTCAGACACTGCAGACACATTTTTGGTCATCGGCAGGAATCTTTGCTGAACTACTGTATATGGGGCAACTGTTTAGATGATATACCTTTCATGACACTGGGGCTGAAAGATGAGATGGATGAGATTTTGAATGTGCATTGTGTAGCTGTGTGGTTCATGGGTCCAGTGGTGTATGTGACATTACTGGGGTTCCACTCTGTTACATTGAGACAAGATAGACTTACATGGGTGATGTTGTACAATGTCAAGGGAACAAGCAGACACGACTACATGGACAAGACTTCGATGGTGTTGCTGATGTGTGTGATGACTGGCACATGGCACACCATGTGGGTCAGTACTCCAGTGAGACTTGTGCATGCAGACGTGACTCCTTACGTGTTAGTGTATTTGAGATGGCTCATGTGGGCTATGACTCTGTAATTCATGTCCGTGTGCACATTAGTCACATGATTATGACAGGGAGCAGTGCTACCTGTTCCTCTGCTACGTGACATGTCCCAAATGTTAGTCGTAGTACAGTCCTCATGCCTACAGACACCCCGCCCTGTACAGTAGTCTACCTACTTGTTGGTTTGGAGGGAGCAATGCAATGGCTACCACATGGTTATGAGAGGGAGGGGTGCTCCATCTTGCTGGTCTGTGGGAGTGGGGGCCGTGTTGTGAGTTGTGGTGATGGCTTACCACCCACAGACACCCCTCCATGTAGGGAAACATATCTACCTGTCGGGTGAAGATGTGCACTGCAATGGCTGACACATGGGTGTGGGGAGTGCTCCATCTTGCTGCACTGTAGGACTAGGGGCCTGGTGGGGGTTGCACTTCTGCAGTCCCCCCTCCGATACACGGACTTTGTGGTAAGGCTACTTACCTGTTACTTGTTGGTTAGTGCAGCTATGGTTGACACATGAGTGTGGGTGTGGGGAGTGCTCCTTCCGGCGCATCTGGGGTACAAGGGGACCTGGTGGGAGTTGTGGTGCTGGCTGACTGTACACATGCCCCCATGGTTTTGTTTGTTGGTACCTTTGGGCTGAGTGTGTGGGAGTGTCTGTTGCATGTGTGAGAGATGTCTTGTGTATTGTGTACTGGACATGGGGGTGTTTGGCCCTCGGAGCTATGGCATTCTGGTAGTGCATGACAGTACATAGCGGTGTGCTGGTATACATTTGTTTGTACTTACCAGCCTGCACTCCCCCTGGCATTCCGGTGAGACTCTCCGGATGTAGAATGCCTCGCACCTTCTCCTCCCACGCCTTGAAGGTCTTGAATAGCGTGGGATTTCCGCCACCAGTCCTGTCAGCCAGCTCACGATTCTTGGCCTCCTTCTTCCTGACCACGCTTTTCAGGTTGTGCCACCTCTTTGTGATTTCACCCCGGTTGCGTGGCACGTTCCCAACTGCATTCACCTGGTCTACGATCCTGCTCCACATTCTGTTTCTGGTGGGTACTGGTTTCTGTTGGACCTGGTTCCCATAGATTTGTGGGTGCACCTTGATGATCTCGTCGACCATGACCGTCAACTCAGTGGCAGTGTATTTAGGCATTCTTTGTGTTGCCATTGTGTGTGGTTTGGTATTTGTGGTGCTGGTGTGGTGGGTGTGTGGTGTGTGGTGTGTGATGTGCAGGGGGTTCGTGGTGCCGTTGTTTCAGTAGTGATGGTGGTGGTGGTGTTGGTGATGAGTGTGATGTGTGCGTGCGTGTGGTGTGCTGCTTTCCTTTGTGGCTCTCTGGGTTCTATGATGGCGTCTTCGCTTTGTAGTAGTGCAAGGGATTGTGGTCTGTGAAGGGGCTGCTTTTGTACTTACCTATGTGGGTGTGTCATGACGGGCTGTCGTTTTCAGGTGTGTTGTGTCTGGTGTCCTGGGATTTGTAGTTTTTTAGTTTTGCCAGGGGGGATGTGTCTTTGGGATGTGTTCTGTGTTTGGGTATTTTGGCATAGTTTGCTGTGTGGACTTGTTGGCCATGCTGTGTGTATTTCTTTGTTCCGCAAAAGATTTCCGTGCACGGACGTGGCCGCCAGGCCTTCCGCCGTGTCAGTTATTCATCACTGTTGTTAACCGTGGCGGGCGGGGAATATGTGGATTTTCCGCGCTCATGTCGGGGAGATCATAATTTCACGGTCGTTGTCTCGGTCGTCAGAGCGGGCGGATTTGGGTTTTTGTGCGGGATTGCGTCCGTGGCGGACGGATAATCTTTTACTCTGACATGGACGGGCGGAATTTTGTGTGTTTTTACCGCCGCGGGCGGAGGTTGCTTCGCGACTTCATATTTGCTCGGTCGGTATTCCCATGGTGCAGGCGGGCGGTTTTCTCAGGCTATAGTAGCTGGCGGATTTTTTAACGCCGGTTATCGTAATGGGCCCCTAAGTATTTTAAGGTCAACATAAGCCAATTCCTTTCTCAGCATCTCAGAGAGAAATCAGAAGAGCTCTTGGTCCTCACCACTTTTGCCTCAATTCAGCACACAAACTTCACATTCCTCTAAGACTTCAGAGTCACCAGTGACACAAGCAAAATTAATCATTTCACAAGCTCCTCAGTATTCTCAACACCAAGCAGCACATCACTGAAGTCAGCCACTCTAAATACAACACTACTGACCTAAGCCTCACTGTTTTACCATCAATCCACTTCAAATCCCTAACATAATTGCACTGGACTAATCACTGTGCCACTCCATTCTCTACCATTCAAACCACAATGATGCTTTTGGGTCAACAGAAAGAATAATCAGCTTTTCAAGCTGTTACCAGTTTGAATCTGATGGCAGCAGACTCTGTGCAGTCCTGAAAAACTGTGTGGAACATAGTGTATCACTTCAAAAGTGATCTTCTAAGCCTAAAACCTCAAAATCTTGGGTACGGTGCACAGACGGAATATCGAGTTTTTAATTTCGACCTACCATAATATCGAGTTTTAAATATCCTAGGTCAAGAATATCGACTGCAAGAATATCGTGGTACAGAATATCGACAGTAAGGTAAGAAATATTGGTTTTTTAATATCGAAGACAGTAATATCGTTTGTAAAAATATCGTTGTTATTAATATCGATGTTTATATTAGTGATCTGTATTTTAGTATGTGTGTTAAAAGTATGTGATGTAATTTTTTGGTATAAGTGTAGTTTTTTTTAAATGTATCTGTTAAATTTTTAGCAGTAAATACTTTTATGTAAATTAATTTTTGCGTATTTTAGTTCTGTAGTGGGATGTGGGTTTATAGGGAATAGGGTGGGAAGTGATTTAATTATAAAAAAGTAATTATTATTTTTATTCATTATTATTTATAATTAATTTATTATTAATTAATTATTAATTGGTTATTAATTAATATTAATTCATTAATAGATAATTATATAAATTGTGTTTCTTTTTAGGAGCAGGTTGTGGGTTCATAGGGAATAGGGTGGGAAGTAATTTTATTATAAAAAGTCATTAATAATATTTATGTATTAGTATTTATAATTAATTTATTATTAATTAATTATTAATTGGTTATTAATTAATATTAATTAATTAATAGATAATTGTATTAATTGTGTCATTTTTTTAGGAGCGGGTTGTGGGTTTATTGGGGAATAGGGTGGGAAGTAATTTAATTATAATAAAGTAATTATTAATATTTAATTATTAGTATTTATAATTAATTTATTATTAATTATTTAAAAAATTGGTTATTAATTTTTAATAATTGGTAATTATATTAATTGTGTTTTTTTAGGAGCGGGTTGTGGGTTTATAGGGGAATAGGGTGGGAAGTAATTTAATTATAATAAAGTAATTATTAATATTTATTAATATTTATAATTAATTTATTATAAATTAATTATTAATTTGTTATTTAATTTTAATAATTATTTAATTGATAAGTATGTTAATTTTCACCCTCTGCTGTCCAACACTTTCCCTACTGTTGCAGTCTCTGGAGTGGGAATAGTAATTTTTACCCCTACGCTATCCAACACTTTCCCTACTGTTGCACTCTTTGGAGTGGTAATAGTAATTTTTACCCCTACGCTATCCAACACTTTCCCTACTGTTGCACTCACTGGAGTGGGAATAGTAATTTTTACCCCTACGCTATCCAACATTTTCCCTACTGTTGCACTCACTGGAGTGGGAATAGTAATTTTTAACCCTCCGCTATCCAACACTTTCCCTACTGTTGCACTCATTGCAGTGGGAATAGTAATTTTTACCCCTACGCTATCCAACACTTTCCCTACTGTTGCACTCTGTGGAGTGGGAATAGTAATTTTTACCCCTACGCTATCCAACTCTTTCCCTACTCTTGCACTCTCTGGAGTGGGAATAGTAATTTGTCTATCTCCGCTATCCAATACTTTCCCTCCTGTTGCACTCACTGGAGTGGGAATAGTAATTTTTACCCCTACGATATCCAACACTTTCCCTACTGTTGCACTCATTGGAGTGGGAATAGTAATTTTTACCCCTACGCTATCCAACACTTTCCCTACTGTTGCACTCACTGGAGTGGGAATAATAATTTTTACCCCTACGCTATCCAACAGTTTCCATACTGTTGCACTCATTGGAGTGGGAATAGTAATTTTACCCTTCCACTATCCAACACTTTCCCTATTGTTGCACTCATTGGAGTAGGAATAGTAATTCTTACCCCTACGCTATCCAACACTTTCCCTACTGTTGCACTCTGTGGAGTGGGAATAGTAATTTTTACCCCTACGCTATCCAACTCTTTCCCTACTCTTGCACTCTCTAGAGTGGGAAAAGTAATTTGTACATATCCGCTATCCAATACTTTCCCTCCTGTTGCACTCACTGGAGTGGGAAAGAGTAATTTTTACCCCTACGCTATCCAACACTTTCTCTACTGTTGCACTCACTGGAGTGGGAATAGTAATTTTTACCCCTTCACTATCCAACACTTTCCTAACTGTTGCACTCTCTGGAGAGGGAATAGTAATTTTTACCCCTCCGCTATGCAACACTTTCCCTACTGTTGCACTCACTGGAGTGGGAATAGTACTTTTTACCCCTACGCTATCCAACACTTTCCCTACTGTTGCACTCTGTGGAGTGGGAATAGTAATTTTTACCCCTACGCTATCCAACTCTTTCCCTACTCTTGCACTCTCTGGAGTGGGAATAGTAATTTGTACATCTCCGCTATCCAATACTTTCCCTACTGTTGCACTCACTGGAGTGGGAATAGTAATTTTTACCCATCCGCTATCCAACACTTTCCCTAATGTTGCACTCTCTGGAGTGGGAATAGTAATTTTTACCCCTACGCTATCCAACACTTTCCCTACTGTTGCACTCTTTGGAGTGGTAATAGTAATTTTTACCCCTACGCTATCCAACACTTTCCCTACTGTTGCACTCACTGGAGTGGGAATAGTAATTTTTACCCCTATGCTATCCAACAGTTTCCCTACTGTTGCACTCACTGGAGTGGGAATAGTAATTTTTACCCCTCCGCTATCCAACAGTTTCCCTACTGTTGCACTCATTGGAGTGGGAATAGTAATTTTTACCCCTACGCTATCCAACACTTTCCCTACTGTTGCACTCTGTGGAGTGGGAATAGTAATTTTACCCCTACGCTATCCAACTGTTTCCCTACTCTTGCACTCTCTGGAGTGGGAATAGTAATTTGTACATCTCCGCTATCCAATACTTTCCTCCTTTTGCACTCACTGGAGTGGGAATAGTAATTTTACCCCTCCTCTATCCAAAACGTTCCCTACTGTTGCACTCACTGTAGTGGGAATAGTAATTTTGACCCCAACGCTATCCAACAGTTTCCCTACTGTTGCACTCACTGGAGTGGGAATAGTAATTTTACCCCTCCGCTATCCAACACTTTCCCTACTGTTGCACTCATTGGAGTGGGAATAGTAATTTTTACCCCTACGCTATCCAACACTTTCCCTAATGTTGCACTCTCTGGAGTGGGAATAGTAATTTTTATCCCTACGCTATCCAACACTTTCCCTACTGTTGCACTCTTTGGAGTGGTAATAGTAATTTTTACCCCTACGTTATCCAACACTTTCCCTACTGTTGCACTCACTGGAGTGGGAATAGTAATTTTTACCCCTATGCTATCCAACAGTTTCCCTACTGTTGCACTCACTGGAGTGGGAATAGTAATTTTTACCCCTCCCCTATCCAACACTTTCCTTACTGTTGCACTCATTGGAGTGGGAACAGTAATTTTTACCCCTACGCTATCCAACACTTTCCCTACTGTTGCACTCTGTGGAGTGGGAATAGTAATTTTTACCCCTACGCTATCCAACTGTTTCCCTACTCTTGCACTCTCTGGAGTGGGAATAGTAATTTGTACATCTCCGCTATCCAATACTTTCCCTCCTTTTGCACTCACTGGAGTGGGAATAGTAATTTTTACCCTTCCGCTATCCAAAACGTTCCCTACTGTTGCACTCACTGTAGTGGGAAAAGTAATTTTTACCCCAACGCTATCCAACACTTTCCCTACTGTTGCACTCTGTGGAGTGGGAATAGTAATTTTTACCCCTACGCTATCCAACTCTTTCCCTACTGTTGCACTCATTGGAGTGGGAATAGTAATTTTTACCCCTACGCTATCCAACACTTTCCCTACTGTTGCACTCTGTGGAGTGGGAATAGTAATTTTTACCCCTACGCTATCCAACTCTTTCCCTACTCTTGCACTCTCTGGAGTGGAAATAGTAATTTTTACCTCTTCGCTATCCAACACTTTCCTAACTGTTGCACTCTCTGGAGTGGGAATAGTAATTTTTTACCCCTCCGCTATCCAATCTTTCCCTACTGTTGCACTCACTGGAGTGGGAATAGTTCTTTTTACCCCTACGCTATCCTACACTTTCCCTACTGTTGCACTCTGTGGATTGGGAATAGTAATTTCTACCCCTACGCTATCCAACTCTTTCCCTACTCTTGCACTCTCTAGAGTGGCAAAAGTAATTTGTACATCTCCGCTATCCAATACTTTCCCTACTGTTGCACTCACTGGAGTGGGAACAGTAATGTTTACCCCTCCGCTATCCAAAACTTTCCCTACTGTTGCACTCACTGGAATGGGAATAGTAATTTTTTCCCCTACGCTATCCAACATTTTCCCTACTGTTGCACTCTCTGGAGTGGGAATAGTAATCTTTACCCCTACGCTATCCAACACTTTCCCTACTGTTGCACTCACTGGAGTGGGAATAGTAATCTTTACCCCTTCGCTATCCAACACTTTCCTAACTGTTGCACTCTCTGGAGTGGGAATAGTAATTTTTACCCCTCCGCTTTCCAACACTTTCCCTACTGTAGCACTCACTGCAGTGGGAATAGTAATTTTTACCCCTATGCTATCCAACACTTTCCCTACTGTTGCACTCTGTGGAGTGGGAATAGTTATTTTTACCCCTACGCTATCCAACACTGTCCCTACTGTTGCACTCCCTGGAGTGGGAATAGTAATTTTTACCCCTACGCTATCCAACACTTTCCCTACTGTTGCACTCTCTGGAGTGGGAATAGTAATTTGTACATCTCCGCTATCCAATACTTTCCCTACTGTTGCACTCACTGGAGTGGGAATAGTAATTTTTACCCCTCCGCTATCCAAAACTTTCCCTACTGTTGCACTCACTGGAGTGGGAATAGTAATTGTTACCCCTACGCTATCCAACACTTTCCCTACTGTTCCACTCCCTGGAGTGGTAATAGTAATTTTACCCCTACGCTATCCAACACTTTCCCTACTGTTGCACTCACTGGAGTGGGAATAGTAATTTTTACCCCTTCACTATCCAACACTTTCCTAACTGTTGCACTCTCTGGAGTGGGAATAGTAATTTTTGCCCCTACGCTATCCAACCCTTTCCCTGCTGTTGCAATCTCTGGAGTGGGAATAGTAATTTTTACCCTTACGCTATCCAACACTTTCCCTACTGTTGCACTCTCTGTAGTGGGAATAGTAATTTTACCCCTTCGCTATCCAACACTTTCCTAACTGTTGCACTCTCTGGAGTGGGAATAGTAATTGTTACCCCTACACTATCCAACACTATCCCTACTGTTTTAGTTAATGTAGTGTAAAATGTATTTTAAAAAGATTAAAATATTGTAATATTTTAATTTGTTATATATATTTTTTATTTTTTATTTATAATATTGGTGTATGTGTATATATATGTATTTCTAATTTTTAATATGTTTTTTAACAATTTATAAGTTATTAAAATAATTATTTATAAATATTATTAAGTATATATATTATATTTTATACATATATATGTTTAATTGATTTTTACATTATATGTATTACTTATAATTTTAATTTTTTTAAATAATTTTAACTATGTTTTTTAAATTATATGTATTATTTACTTTATTTTACATTATTTTTGTATACATTAAAAAAACGATATTTTTAACAACGATATTTTTAACAACGATATTTTTTTATCGATATTTTTGTACTTACCATTATGTAGATAGGACTTCGATATTCTGGACATCCAAGACCTGCTGACCTTCAGGAGGCTACTCAAGACCTGGCTGTTCGACCAGTAGCAGCATCCCCCCCCCTTCCCTCTCCCCAGCGCCTTGAGACCCTCGCGGGTAAGTAGTGCGCTCTACAAATTCTGTGATTGATTGATTGATTGATCGATATTCTTGCGTAGATATTTTTGTAGCTCGATATGCTGACTGTCGATATTCTGTCAGTGATCCCTTGGGTACTACTAAGAACTCAAGAAATAAGCATTACATATACAGCCAGGAAATAAAAGCGATGGTAAAACTGGTAGGTCCGGTCTAACTTTCAGCTTTTTGGATTCACCAATACTTGTTTTTGTTTTTTTATTTCTTTTGAAAAAACTTTATTGCTGAAGTAGCTGCTCGGCTCTCACCAATAAAAAGATTGCCTAAAAGTAATTTGGTCTCCAAAATAAGGCATTGCCTTAGTAGCCTACAGCATTAAATGAACTAGTTTGTCTGCAGAGCAGAATGCAATCATTTAAAGTGAAGTTTGGTAATAGCAGAAGTGGGTTGACCAATTGCCCTATGCTGTATGCTTTAGTGGGCAGCAAAAATTGTGAATGGCACAACACACTGAATGGATGTTGAGGGTAGGCTCAAAGCTCCTAGAAGTATGTGTCTGTGAAAAAACTTTAAAAAGACTAAAGTGATTTTATAGTTAGGTGTTGAAATGAGACATGAGCTAACATTACAAAACCCAAAAACCAATCAAAACACCAGTTATACTTTAATCAACTAACCATAACTTGTGCCCTATCATGCACTGCCCACCAGTGTCCAACCTCCTCTGTGCACAGCTTTTCATCATGTGCAGCTATGGTTAACCGCAGGGTATGACCTTTGGCCGGGCTTGCAGACAACCCCAGTTGTGCATGACCATTGGCCATGTGCAGCCGTGGTTGGCTACAGGGCCTGGCTTTTGGCCAAGTCCTGTGTCCAACCTCTCACGTGCACCTGCAGTCTACACAAGACCTTTGGCTGTGCACACTTAAACTGCAGTCTCTTTATTTTTTTGTATTTTGTTGGGTATCCCTGGAGTACTGTGGGAACCACCACACAAGTTTCCACCCCTTAGAACTGCAGTATCTTGAGGTGAAATCTTGCACAGCTGGCACAAGAGATCTGCAGTACCTCATAGAAGGGTCCGTCAACAGTACTGCAGTACAGACTTTTTTTTATTTCAATCTCTGGGGGGCCTAGGGTCCCCCCACAAGTGCCTCAGGGCCACGATGTTCCTAGCCTTCTCCATATCCCTTTTTTCATGGAAGAGAAAATACTGGCCTTAGAAGAGAGGAATGCCAGACTAGGACTGATGTTCAGTGAAGATGGCGATAGCAATCGTGATGTGTTTACAGGGGTGTCACACACCCCTCACTTTAAGTATTATGCCTACATTTGTGTTGCGGGATGAGTGGGTGGGCGTAACTTGCATAATTTCGTGTAGTGAAATTACGTGCAATTACTACAGAATTACATGTAATTGGCAAAATGCATCTCAAACTCAATAAATTGGGGTAAATATTCAACTGGAAAATGTAATTTTGAGTTGATTTATGGTTGTTCATGTTCAAAACATTACCGCTAATGTCCAGAATTAGAGCTCTGTGCTCATAAATTACCTGAAGGGTCTGCTCGGGTAGAAATCTCCTAGAATGGTACATCCTGCATTAAAATGTATCCCAGAAATTACACAATATGGCATAATGGCGTAATCTCTGTAATTTAATGTAAATTTCGTTACACAGCATTACCAATATTACACCAATTACTGCAGAATAACTAAAATTTCACTCAGCCTAGGATGACACTGACAAATGATTCACCTCCTATAAAAATGCAATGAGAATCTGCAAGGTAAACAAGCAGCACTGGGAATCCAAATTGTTGGAGTTGGTACCTACACTGGGGAAGGATACTTTCATTTATCTAAAAGAAGGGGTAGAATACTCATCCACTCACATGAAAGAGGCCCCATTGCAGAGGTTTGTTATTACACCTGAGGAGTACCTGGAGAAGTTCCAGTACACCCACAAAGAAGTTCCAGTACTGCCACTAATTTGTAGACTTCTCATTGAAAGCACTAGAGGACTAGGTGAAGGGCATTATAGTGGATACTTATGGTGAAGAAGTGGATTATTGGTTTGAGTGATGGTAGTCCACCACAAGTCATAGGGGGATATTCTCAAGAACGTGTGTTAACTATCGCCAATTTCGCTTAAAGCAACTTCTCACATCACAGTCTTTTGCGGGAAAATAACACCGTGTTAACGCAGTATTCTCAACTCGGCGGCACCATGCGATAGTCTCACGATAACGCGACAAATGCCCGCGTTAAAATTAACGCAATGCCAAAAGAATGCGAAACACGAACGCCCAAAAAGTTGCGATGTCCCAAATCGCGAAACAAAAATCGGCGATAACCAGCGACAGGCCTGCGATTCCCACGCGACATGCAGGAAAATGCACTATAAAAGCAGAGAAAAAAAAAGATAAAAAAATGTAACTGCGTAGCACCATGGACGCACCCGGACCGAGTGCAGAGGACAACGCGAACCCCACAAGCCCCACAGACGACCAGCCAGGAACCCCGGGGCCGGGGAAGGGCAAGGAGAAGAGGTAGAGGAAGACGGGGTTCAGTCCGCAGGAAAACCGTATTATCGTCACGGAGGTGACAGAACACTACCAACAACTGTTCGTCACCTCCACTGTGTCATCGGCAACACAAACGGAAATATGGCAGCACATCGTGAACAACGTGAATGCAGTCGGAGTGTTGAGGAGGACAATGGAAAAGGCCAAGAGGCACTGGAATGAGGTGAAGGGCAAAACCTACCCTGCACACGTTCAGAAAGGACCTCAAGACCTGGCTCTTCGACTGATCCAGAGCTGCCCCCCGCCCCCCAGCGCCTTGAGACCCTCGCGGGTGAGTAGTGCGCTTTACAAACCCCTGATTGATTGAAAACCAAGAAGAAACTCGATGCCAACATGAAAGCAGCAACGCAGATTGGAGGTGGGGGACCAGCGGCACACCAGGAGCTGGATGACTTGAGAAAATGGTGGCCACAGTCATCAGTCGGGATACAGTGCCAGGAGTCGGGGATTGGGACACTGCTCAACATAACCTGACACAACATCAACAGGGTGAGTACCAACCAGGGACTGGGGGGACGGGGGGAGATGGGCACAATGGCACACATGCACAATTAAGTAGAGCACACTGCACACCCACAATGACTCTGGATAATGTCCCTGATCCCCGTGCCACACTGCAGCACACATACAGAAACTCAGGGAATGTGTGTTGAAATGAATTTATTTGCACATGCTGTGCCTGTGGTCATATTGTACTGTCTCATGATTGCTAAGGACTGTCACAATGTGACGTCCTCATGTGAAGAAATTGTCAATGATGTTGTTCCTACGGGCTATTCCTGCTGCAGCTGCAGTGGGGTGTGGTCCACCTGCCTCATCTGTCTCATCATCGTCCGGTGCATCTGGCACTCGTGACCATGGGGCATTGGTGCGTACACATATGTTGTGCAACACACAACATGCAACGATCATCTTGCACACGATGTCTGGGCTGTACAGGAGCCTCCCACCTGTGATGTCCAGGCACCTGAAACGTGACTTCAACATGCCAAATGTGCATTCCATGATGCCACTGGTGCATTTGTGGGCCACATTGTACTGCCTCTGGGCCTGTGTGTTCGTGGCTCGGAGGGGTGTCATCATCCAAGGGCAGAGTCCATATCCTTGATCACCTGTGACAGTGCAGAGAGACATGAGTCAATAGTTGGTTCTGCATGATGTGTTGGCAGGCTCACTAGTTCATTGGTGTGTGATATGTGTGACTCAGTGATTCCTGTGTGACATGTACTCCTTGTAGCAAATGAGCGCCATCAATGTGTAGTACGTAGCCTCACTGCTGCTCCTCCCTCCTCCCGAGCCTAATTACTTGTGTGCACTTCCCGGTTGCATCACTTGCACTCCTACAGCACACCATTGTCATGCCTGTCTGCGCATGTCCACAAGCCTGACAACGACACTGTGAGGTTGTGCGTTGAAGGTGGGCGACCACGTGTGTGTAGGCCTATGGTAAGGATAGGGCGGACACAGATGTAGAGTTCATGGCTGGCTCAACTCGCGATGCGGTCGAGACAAGACCTTTGGCTTATGCTGCGGCAATAGCGATACACACACAACAGTTGGCATGTATGATCCCGGACCCCGAGCAGGTTTGCGCTCATTCATTTATCCCTTCGGCCGAGCCCGCACTCCGGGGGCATGTTACATTGCAACTTTGTCCATTGCGGGATGGGGGTGCCGACACTACAACAGAGACACTCGCATTAGGTACTTCATTGGCAAGCCCAACACTTAACCACGCCCAGAGCCCCGGGGTGATCATCCACACCCCTACGCTGGACTGTCGTACGCCAGCCCACTCCGGCAACGCCTACAGGGGGGTATGACACAGCTACATGTCCCAGGTCACACCCACTGCCTGAGGTGACATGGTTGCGTCCGCTGTACACAGCACAATGCAATGTGGTAGGGCCCGGGGCCCTCATGCATACACAATGACCACACGGACACACTTAGATAGTTTGTGGAACTGGCTACGGGCACGTGCACCCGTCCCCTTTTATTGCCAGGGTCACATGTCCAGTGACGCCTGTGCTGGATGGGTGTGGGGTGAGTGTGAGCTAGCCCTCAAGGAGTGTTTGGTGCTGGCAACAACTACAATAGTGATCAGACAATCAGAAGTTCACAGTTCAAACAGCAAGGGTCCATGACTTGAGCTGCACGGAGTTAGTGGCCCCGGATGCACAGCGGCCGGCACATGGGACACCGCCACGTGACGGTGACTACTGGTGCATTGAGGTAGGGCCACGAGAGCTGAGCGGGTCCTCGTCGATGTCCAAGGTGAATGTTGAGGAGGGTTTTGGGGGACAGTGGAAGGTGATCTTCCAGGGCATGATACAGAGGGCAGTACCAAGCAGACACAGGCAATATGGAGGAGATGAATGCCACAGACTCATTTTTGACACCAAGTAAGTATCAGCTACATGATGATGAAATTGAAAACAACCCCCAGGCCATAGACTCAGACGCCACTAAAGTTCAACCAGAGACTGTCCATGAATTTCGGGGCACGGAGTCAGTGGCACCAGAGCTGAAAGGGGATGCAGTCTGCGATGAGGCCTGTACAATGGTATAAACTCTGCCATAAATAAATCAAGACTCAGTTCCAAATGTGTGACCTACTTGACCATAGTGTAGGCCGGAGGCAGCGGTCAGCAGGGGCCCCCAGCCATGTGTTCTTGGCTTGCGATGCACAGAGTTAGTGGCACCGGAGCAGTTAGTGTTCGGTCACCTCCGTAACGAGGATCCTTTTTTCATCCGGACTGAACCGCGTCTTCCTCTTACTCCTCTCCTTGCGTACAATGATATGGACTCTGCCATTGCACAATCAAGACTCAGTTCCAAATGTGTGACCTACTTGATCGCAGTGTAGGCCGGAGGCAGCGGTCAGCGCGGGCCAACCGTTGTTCAGGCAGCTCCTCCTGGTACTCTCACACACGACGTTGGAATGCCATGTGGCGATGATTTGTGGTTGATGGAGGTAGACGCACCAGAACTGAGCGTGTGTGCAGCCTGCGACGATGCCGTGCCCTGCCTGGTCCGGACTGGATTGGATTGGTGTGAGGCCTGCTGGACCGCAGTGAAGGCAGTACACAGGTGACCCCGAGGTGCTGGGCCACAGTGTAGGCCAAAGGCAGTAGTCAGCAAGGGCCCACAGACACGTGTCGTTGGAATGCTATGCACAGAGTTGGTGGCACCACATCGAAGGGAGTACGGTGATATAAAATCTGCCATAAACGTATGTACTCTGCCATTGTATAATCAAGACTCAGTTCCAAATGTGTGACCTACTGGACTGCAGTGTAGGCCGGAGGCAGCGGTGGAGTACGTCAAAGAGAAAGGAGTACTGGGGGCCTGTGTCGCGGAGGCCGTGATGGTCTGAGGAGGCTGCCATGGTCGTGGGCCTCGGGCTTGGAGCTTGCACCAGCATGTGGTGGGCCCTCTTTGACACACGCTGGTGTCGGCAGGTGAGCAGTGAGGCCTGGGTGCGCTGGGGCGGGCAAGACGGGTCTTGGGACCAGCGGCCTGGGGTGCAGCAGGAGCACAGGATCGCAGGCACCGCCGCTCACGGCGTCGGCCTCGTGGCGGGGTGAGAGGCGCCGCCCTGGCAGACACGTTGACCATTCCGGAAGAGAACCACGCTCAGAGTAACAGGCTTTTTATTCACACCCCTACGCTGGCCTGGCGAACGCCAGGCCAGCCCACTCCGCTCACGCTTACGGGGGGGGACGTAACAAGCTACATTTCCGCATTCTTCCCCACTGGCTGCGGTAACATGGTTGCGTCCACTGTCCAGTACACTGCAGACACCAGCAGTGTATGTTGACATGGAAATGTCTGTGGTCTGCATACTCAAGTCTGTCCAGCACATCCACGCCACACTTGGCGTTGTGTACATTCACATTCATGGGTCACTTGCCTCCTTCGCACATGCCTGGTTCCCACCTCTCCCCACATTCTTTATTGTGTGGCTGAGGTGCCATGCCGTTGATGGCTTGTGTACATGGCTAGCCCAGGTTGCCACAGTAAGTTGTGTTGTCGTGTCTGGAATGTAGGGATGTGGGTTGTCATGTTGTATGTGATTTTTTGACGTGTGCATTCCCAGAGTTGTGAGTTGTATGTTGGTGGAGTTGAGGTGTGTGGTGTGTTCAGTTGTTACTTACTGACGAGCAGTGCATTTCCATAGGTGCCATCCTGAAAGCGCTGGTTGATGATGGACTGTCGGAAGATGAAGGAATCATGCACACTGCCTGGGTAGTTGGCGACGTACATTGGTGAAGAGTCCCCGGTGGTCCACTATTGCCTGCACATTGATGGAATGCGTGTGTTTCCTGTTGCGGTAATTGTGTGCAGTGGTGGCAGGGGGCACGAGGAGTACATGTGTGCAGTCGATTGCCCCCAACACGTGCGGGAAGCCCGCTATGGCGTAGAAGCCTTGCTTGATCACCAGCTGTTCATGCGCAGTGTGTGGGAAGTAAAGTTGCTGGGGTACCAAGCTGATGATGGCATCCAAGACAGGTGTGAGGAACTTTGACAGGGCTGGCTGTGAGACTCCTCCGACTATGGCAGTTGTTGGTTGGAAGGTCCCAGAGGCCAACAGGTGCAGCACGGCCAGCAACTTTGTCTGCGGAGGGATGTTGGTTCTCCGCTGTGTTGGTATGTCAGCCTGTGGGCAATGAGGGTCAGGATGCGGAGGATGGTTGTCCTTTTGACCCTGTAGTGGGCAATGACTTCCTCTGGCGTTAAGTCTCCGAGGCTGGGGCGTTTTCGGAAGGTCCGGTGTCTTTGTCTGCGCTGCCTCTGTGGTAGTCCGGGGGGGGTCCTGGCTGGGTGGGGGTCCTGGCGGTGGTGGTGGTGGGTGTTGTGGCCCTCTTGGGGCTCTGAGCTGCATGATCAGTAGCTCCATGGCATCTGTTGTTCTTCTGGTGTGGCTGTGGGCTGGGCTCCCTTTTATGGTGCAGGTTGTCGTCCGACTTAGCACCAGGTAGGAGCAGGTGTTAAATCCAAGCTGCTAACGCGCCTTATCGCCTGTTTTTGGATCTTATTGCCGATCTGGCTGGTCATTGAGAATGTTGCGGAGTGGTGTTTTCACTGGTTTTTGCACGGGAACGCCTACTCTGCATCTCATTAGCGTTAGTTGCCGGTGTCATACGTGGCGATGTTTTTTGCGGCTGCTATCACAGGTAAACTGGTGATATCGGCTGTTAGCACCTGCTTGTCAATGGTGCGATGAATTTATCGCCACTTTGGCTGCGATAAAGTGCAGCTAACTTGGCGATAAGTCCTTGTGAATATGCCCCACAGTGTCAGTATACTAGTTCAGTCCACTAAAAATATCTCTAAGTTAAACCTGAGCTTAGCCCCTGGTAATTATGCCACAGAGCAGAAAGGCTTACCTTAAGAAAACGTGCAATGCATTTAGAAGTGCCAAAATAGTTAATAAGGTGAAAATACCATGCAATAAAAACCCCACTCCAATTTATAGCAGTCCTTCCTGGTAGATTCCCCACAGTTCCAGAAATGTACTGAAACCTTGGTGCATGGGGTCCAATATTTAAACCTGTGTCTTTCTTTGAAGTGGTAAAAGCTTCTAGAGGTTTCCTTATGAAGTCCACAACCTTCCCTGTCCTGGCCCCAGACAGGTGGTATGCAGCCTTTTGTGTACCCCATCTTCTGCAGACTAATCTGCCTATTCTTTACCACATCGCAATCTTGAATCTTTGGATGGAACCCCTCAGATATTTACCCACCAATAACAATGGTCCATAAAGTGACAGTCACTTAAATGCAACATTCACACGACTGTTTGAAAACACACATCTCACTCAGCAGCGGCTGCTGTCAAGCTGATGTGGGGGGGAGGCAGTGCAGGGAAAAAACGAATAAAAATAAATTAATACATTTACACTCACCTTTACCTGCCAGCCACCACCTCTGTGATTTTCTGTTCCAGCGCCGTGCCTCGCTGCTCCTCAGCTCCCCGAACTGCAATCAACATGAGCACAGGCTCCTAGATTCCGGACACAGTCCCAAAGCTGCTCTCATGCTATTACCCCACATGATAGAAGTCCTGGGGTTGGGCGGTGCACTCCGGCTTCACACTCCAGCAGGGACTGGAAGCCTGTGCTCCTGAGCACTGCTGATATCTCCAAGGAACAGCCTAGAGATATCCAAGTGCGCATGCTTTTTTGGCCGTCCTAAGATGGCCGGCCAAACTCACATGTGCACTTTCAGTGCCTACCATTCCTCCTCCCTCTCATACTGACGCTGCGACATGCTCCTGCCCTGCCCTGCCCTAGACTCGGTAGACTGGAAGTGAAAAATAAAATGATAATAAAATAGTTTAATTGTTATTTTATTTTTCTTCTGTCTGCTGCCTTTCAGCAGTTGGGCGACACTCCTCCCCCATAGCGGAGGAGCCGCCTACTTGTTTTCTAGTATTCTCAATGGTGTTTCTCTTCTGAGGCACCACCTTTCATAGCTTATATAAGTTTTACTGCGTTCCAGACGCATCCATATTATTCCAGAACTAGACCATTACAGTTCATCTGCCAATATTGTGCACCATTTATTTCTTCTGCTTCCTCTCACAATTGTTTTTTTTTGCTGGCAAAATTTCTCCTCCAACTTTGATCTATAGCTATGTAGTAAAGCAATGTATTTTTAAACTCATTAGGTTTCACAGAAAACAATGTGATTGAAAGTAATAATTTATCCCTCTCTGAAGATCTGTACATATTCTTTAAATCCACCCACATTCTTTATGAAGCAATAGCTAATATATGTCGCCCCCTCTTTGTGGCTTTGGCACAATTTCACAAATTACTAACTTTAGTTGGGATATTTGATGACCACATCAAAAATGCTATGCATAATTTGATTACATGTTCTGTGTTCTTATTCTAGAATTATGCTTTGTTATTATTTTTTCAATTTCTATGATGTTTGCCCAACATCAGACAACCTGCATGGACATTTAAATAAGGTAGTGGCTATTTACTCCACCGCCTGGAAAATAGTGAAGTTTTCAGCCACTGGCTAAATAGTAGAAATGATTTACTATTTGGCCATCTGCCTTGAAAATAGCAGAGAAACTTCACTATTTACCCGGCCGCTGGCTAAATAATAGACATTCTGCACTGTTTGGCTGATGGCCATGCAAATAGCAGAAAAACTAGACTATTTACCCTGCAGGCTAAGTATATGACATTCTACACTGATCGGATGGCAGCTGTGCAAAGAGCAGAAAAACATAATTATATACCCAACCGCTTGCTAAATAGTAGAGATTCTACACTGTTTGGCTGGTGGTCGTGAAATAGCAGAAAAATGTCACTGTTTTCTCAGCCGCTATCTAAACAGTAGAGATTCTGAATTGTTCAGCTGGTCGCCATGCAAACAGCAGAAAAACTTCACTATTTACCTGGCCACGGGTTAAATAGTAGAGATTCTGTACTGTCTGGAAGACAGCCATATAAATAGCAGGAAAGCTTAAATACTTACCTGGCTGCTGGCTAAATAGTAGAGATTTTGCGCTGTCCGTCTGGCAGCGGTGCAAATAGGAGAAGAACTTCACTGTTTACCCAGAAGCTGACTAAACAGTAAAGATTCTGGTAGTTTTTGAAAAACCTCTCCATCCCCCTCGAGGATCCTAACATTCTGTCCTAAGGGGTTCCCCTCCCCTTTACAAATGTGCTACCACCCCAACTCAGGGGTTGTTAGCTCATCAATGATTTGCAACAGATATTTCAGTCACAAACTATCAATAAATTCCTTTACAAATTGGAAAGGGGAGGGAGGAAACCCCTTTCATGAACCCTCCTATTTGCAATTCAGAAAAACAATTGCAAAAATCCTTTTACTAGTTCAGAGAGATTTCCAACAGTTGTATGTTGGAGCAACGAGTTGCTAAACAATGACTGCGTCTTAACCACGATATTTTTACTATGCATTCCTTTATCACGAATTCTCGTGGTAAAGGAATGCATGGTAAACGGAATCCCTCCCACCCCCTAAAAACTAACCCGAACCCCTCCCACTCCCTAAAAACTACCATGTACCCCCCACCCCCTAAAAACTAACCCGAACCCCTCTTACCTGTCCTGTTCATGCCCTTCGCTCCTCTCTCCCCGTCCATCCCAAATACTAGACCGACTCAGCTTTAACCACGCAAGTCATTGTTCGGGCAAGTCGTTGTTTGGCTTGCATGACTCAAGAACTCGTTCCGGAGCCGTTGTTCCAGACGTTTCCCATTTCCAACTCATAAAAAGGGTTTTGTACATAATGATAAGTACTTTTGCGGTCACAAACCTTGTGATTTTGCGATATATGAGGCCCTAAGTGCTAAAACCGGCCTAGGTGCAGGCACTAACTTATAGTGCTGAAGGTCTCAAATGTTTGAATGTTTCCAAGGTATTTTGAAAGACACAGCACAGAATGCCACTTCATTGCACCATGGGCCAAGCATAGTGACTTGGCAGGCCATTTATGAAACTGTCTCGTGCTCCACAACTGCTCCTAATTTACCTGCAGATGTGACTGATGATAAAGATGATTGGAACCTTTGCAAGACTAGTTTAAGTCATTTACTCTTCTAAAGCTATATACTCACTCTTACTCACAAAGCTGTGAAAATGCACAAGGGCCAAATATAGGATTACCTAAAGGCTCTGTGTTAGGAGAACACCTCTTTTTCTGAAGCAAATCAGTGTGTTCTGGAATTAATAATTCAGGTTTGCTTCAATTAAACAAATCAGACTAAAACACCTGAAAACTATGGTTTATAAAAGCTGAAACCAGAAATGGAAATTTTGTATCCCAGTACCATAGAGCCATCTAAAATGTAGGCTGCTTTTATCAAAATAGAAACATTCACATAGGACCCCTTATGAAGTGATCAACACCGTATAATTGAGAGGCTTTTTTCAAACTCATGACAGAAGTAAGAAAAACTATGAGCCTGATTTAGAGTTTTGAGGATGGAGTAAACTCCATCAGGATGGCAGAGGACAATACCTCTGACATCCCTGAGGGACCTCCATCCGCCAAACTTAGAGTTGACCGCTGGCACTGTGGACTACTCTCAACATTGGCAGGAACTGCTATCATAGTGGTTCCTGTCTATGCACGAAACATTTAAAGGACAGTACAGCCTGACATGATGGTTGGGTACCAAACTTTTAAATACATTTGTTGTTTAAAAAAAAGTAAACACAAGGAGATGATGGATGGAGCTGAAACTTTTCAGACACTCACCCCGAGTCATAGATCTGGGTTGAATCATCATCGTTCTTTAGCTCACTTCGCCACTCCAGTTCAGACCCAACCATATGCAAATCAGTCTTGACCCTGTGCCTCTTGGGAACAGTCCAGGACAAACTGCCAAGCCAGGTCTTCCCTGGACCAGAAAAAAGCACCCTGGGACTGGTTTTGAGGTAACACCCCTCATCAGCCAGGCTAGCTTGAATCCGGTGGCAAAGTGAGCAAGGGACCCACGTCTGGGCATACCCTGCCAACTTAGGGAAAACAAAGCAAACACAAGGAGATGATGGATGGAGCGCTGAAACTTTTCAGACACTCACCCCCAGTCACAGATCTGGGTTGAATCCATCAACGTTCTTTAGCTCACTTCGCCACTCCAGTTCAGACCCAACCATATGCAAATCAGTCTTGACCCTGTGCCTCATGGGAAAAGTCCAGTCCGAACTGCCAAGCCAGGTCTTCCCTGGACTGGAAACAAGCATCCTGGGACCGGTTTTGGGGTAACCCCCTCATCAGCCAGGATAGCTTGAATCCAGTGGCAAAGAGAGCAAGGGACCCATGTCTGGGCATACCCTTCCAACTTAGGGTGAACAAAGCAAACACAATAAATCCCGCTCCGCTGGTGGGGCTGGCAGCGATTTGGCCACTCTACGTTATGCATGTAATGCGAAGTTCCAGCCAAATTTCGTCAACTGCCATGTGGTGGTGTTTTTTTCCATGCATGGCTTGCCAATGGTAAGTTTGCAAGAGCGAGCGAGATTAGGTGTCCCTTAGCATGACTTTTGAGTACTAGTAGGTCACCCAGCGAGTTTTCCCCAAAGTGGGTGGTAGCGACCATTCGCAGTCAGAAAGCGGCTGCTCGAGTAGAAAATCTACTTGACTGGCATCAAAATCAACTCAGGAAGCAGAGCCCTCTGGTACACTGTGTGGTGCCATTAATACTGATTTTTCAGTGCAGAACGAGCGTCTGGCGCTAAAAATCAGCGCATGCAGCACGACGCGCCTATTTCCGCCCCTTAGCAGAACTCTGTGGAATCTAGTGGAATTTTAATGTATCTGTTTCGCCCACTCGTAGTTTTCTCTACTGGTGACGGAGAAATTATTTTTTTTCCTGTCCCTTACAGCCAGGTTTTACTCTAAAAAGTGTAGATGGTATACAATTCTTCCTTTGGCAGTCTGTACTTTGTCAGGCCATCAGAGGAAGTATTCTATTGAGAAGCCAAAAGCAAAGCAATACGACTATAATTAAATTCACTGAATGTCATTGGAATATGAATGAATCTTCCCATTAAATAAAAAAAGACATATAGACATCAAAGACACAAAAGAAAAGAAACCCACAGAGATTTTTATTCATTGACTTTATTAAAACAAATTGTAAGAAATAAGACAATGAATAAACAGAGGCATTTTGTTACCTCCATTCTTGTGACCTACTGATCATTTCAAACCTCCACTTATGTTTTCTCTTTTCATTTTCTGGCTGTCGCTCAACCACAGCTTTTGTGCTAGGTTATGGCTTTTGCAGCAGTAGCAATAGTGTTGGCTCATAGATGAAGTATCCAAAACAATGACACAATGAAGATGAGATCTCAGCACCTGGATGTCATCAGCCTTTCTGAGTAGTCATCAGGCACAGACAAAAGGGCAGCCCTGCTTAGAAACATTAACACCTTTAACAAGAGAAACCTACTACCTACCCATTACTTCTACCACCTATCCTATGTCGTTACTCAGGAAGAACTAATCAGCAGTCATTGCTAAAAAGGACCTCACAGAACCTTTTGGATAGCCTTTTCTCCAGTCTCCCTCACTTTAGGTATCGGTCTCCATTTTCTATCTACAGGGATGCAGTCAATACACTCCCACTGTGTACGGAAGCTGTACCAACTCTCCATTACGCCATACAAAATGCATCCCAATGGTCCATGCACTATGACTCACACAAGGAGTCTTACTACTACGCACTTAGGGACAGATTTACTAAGGGCATGTGCTGCCCTTGTGCCAAGCAAGGCGACGCAAGGCAACACAAGCTCTTAACTTCAATTTACTAAGCCACGCAAAGCCACCTTGCGTGGCTCTGCATGGCTTAGTAAATGCAGAGTAACTCAAGGCAGTGCAAATTGCTGCTTTGCACTACCCAGTGTTGAGAAGACGTTTCATGCGTGGAGCATGGGCGTTATCATGTATCCACCCATGGATTTTGAGGCAATCCCAGATTTACTAACGTAAGTAAATGTGAGATTGTATCAAAATGGAACGCCTTCCCAAGTGAGGCGTAACAAGGAGAAATATCTGTATAGCTGTTTGTTCTGCAGCACAAGTAATGCAGGTACCCTCACACCCTTCCACCATGATCCAAGTGTGTCTGTGTTGGAGCTAGGTTGCGCACAGTGCGCCAGCAAAGGGAGAGAGCAGAAATATTTCATATCTTAGTAGATACGGTGCCTTTCTGCCTTCTCCCTGTCACGTAATGCAGTGCAGCACAACTGGTTGTCTTGCTGCCTTGTGTGACTTCTTACTAAATCTGCTCCTTGCTACATACCCACCTAATACACACACACATGGAATGTCAGTGCAAAGATCGGGGGGTCACACAGAATCCCTCTTTGGGTCATCTGAGACAATCCATCTGGAGTCTCCATCACCCCCTCATCTGCTCATCCTTAAGGAACAAATAGTGTTGAAACATGCTGAAACTGTGCAGAGGACTTGAGATTCGAAAAAGCGCTTATTGTCAAAAAATACCCTTAGGATCTTAGCAGAACTAACTGGAGTGGAGGGTGGACTAAGAACATAGAGCCAACAGTGACTAGATCAGATAGAATGCCGACTGCCAAAAACCAGGACCTCTGACTTGTCAGTATTTAATTTAAGGCAGTTATCCTTCATCCAGTTACAGATTTCCTGCATGTAATTTTTAAAACTGAGGGCCATGGAATGAACGATATTCGTGTCTGTAACAATAATTTGTGTGTCATCAGCATAGGACAGCACACGTAGATCAAAAGATTCAATAATTTTGGATAATGGCATGGCATAGAGATTGAACAGCGTAGGGCTTGGTGACGACCCCTGGGGGACCCCACAGGGCAAAGCAAACGGTTTGGAAAAAACCTGTCCACACATCACAGATTGAGATCATGTGGATAAAAAGAAACCCAATAGACTCAATGCTTTACATTTTATTCCTAAGAGCCAGAGGCAGGAATCGAAATAGGAGGGTAAGACAGTGTCAAAGGCTGTAGACAGATAAGATAATAAGGACTGCAACCTCCCACCATCTACCACAGCTCTTATACTCTCTACTGCCTCTACTAATGCCAATTCCATACTATGTTCACCGTGGAACCCAGATTTGGAGGATCTAGCAGTTCATCAGTACTTTATTGAGATGTATTTCTAGAATCTTGGCAATTGTGGGCAACAGTGTAATAGGGTGATAGCTTTGAAGAACCTTAAGATCAAGATTAGTTTTTTTTAGCAGGAGATTCACAATCACTATAATTTTTTTCCACCAGGAAGCAACCTGACTCAACTGCAGAATTGAGGATAGGAGTCAAATGGTTGGCTACAATGACCAGTGCCAGGTGCAATACCTTGGGAGGGCAGGGATCATGCGGGGAGCCAGACTTGATATTACAAATAAGGGCCTCAGATTCAATCAAACAATCAAGGATTGTATTTATTTATTTGAAAAGTTTTATATAGCGCGAACATGACCCAAATGGGTATCAGAGCGCTGTACAGAGTTGGCGCCACTAATTATACAAAACATAAAGAAGGTAAGTGAAGTTACAACCTGTGGGAAAACATTTAAGAATAAACACGTAGGGTGTATCAGAGGTGCCGTAGAGCGCTCAGATTAAAACATCATACAATAGAAAGAACCAAGATGTGCAAAGTGCATCGTGAATTTTAACAAAAAGGAAACGTGCAAAATTCAGCAGTAACTATTGAGGACTAGAACAAAATGAAGGTAAAAGAAACATAAAATAGAACATCAGTGAAAGTGATTCAAGATTTTTGTTATTGACAAACCACACAAGCATGATCAATGCGTTAACGTTCATTCATTAGATGCCTTTTGACTAGTTTTTTAAAGGAAGTAGTGGAAGGATTGGATCTGATCTCGGATGACAAGGAGTTCCAGATTCTCGGAGCTAGACCGGTGAACGCACGGTTGTACGATCTTTTCTATTTGAATCTTGGAGGTTTCAAGAGAAGGGTGGATGTACTTCTAAGGTTCCGGCTCGAGCCCGATAGTTCAAGTTTATTTGCTAGGTAGTATGGGATATTGTGGTGTATGGCTTTATGAGTCGGACAAGCTATCTTGAGTCGGATTCTAGCTTCAATAGATAAGCAATTTAGCTGCAAAAGGTCGGGTGAGATGTGATCAAATTTCCTCGAGCCTGTTAAAAGTCTGGCCGATGCGTTCAAGGTAGCTCTGAGTGGGGCCAAGCTAGCTTTGGGAAGTCCTGCTAGGGTCACCAGCCCATATTACAATCTAGGGATAATCAGTGATTGAACCGCCGGCCTGGATCTTCGGGGGGTATGAATGGTTTGATTTTCTTCAGCGTGTTGAGTTGGAAATTGGCTCCCCTAGTAGTAGCACTGATGTGTGCTTCCATTTTTAGGTGTTTATCTAATGTGATACCTAAAGATTTGGCAGTCTACGACGTGAGGTGTGCAGTTCAGAGCAGTTAGGTGTTTAATCCAGTCAAGGGTAGGAGCTGAATGATTAGGAGGGGTGATCAATAGAAATTCTGTTTTGAGAGTATTTAGAAGGAGATGGTTCTGAGCTAACCACTGTTGAGTTTGGGCACGTGCAGTATTTAAAGTTTTTATGTCCTCTTGCGAGGAGATCTTCAGGTACAATTGCGTGTCATCCGCATACATATGGTATTGAATGTTCGCTCTGTTCAGAATGACCGCAAGAGGCTCCATAAATAGGTTGAAGAGAGTGGGCGAGAGCGTAGAACCTTGGGGGACTCCAATTAGGACAGGGGTACTGGAAGCAAGGGCATGATTAACTTTGATCCTTTCCTGGCTACAATGACCAGTGCCAGGTGCAATACCTTGGGAGGGCAGGGATCATGAGGGGAGCCAGCCTTGATATTACAAATAAGGGCCTCAGCTTCAATCAAACAATCAAGGATTGTATTTATTTATTTGAAAAGTTTTATATAGCGCGAACATGACCCAAATGGGTATCAGAGCGCTGTACAGAGTTGGCGCCACTAATTATCCAAAACATAAAGAAGGTAAGTGAAGTTACAACCTGTGGGAAAACATTTAAGAATAAACACGTAGGGTGTATCAGAGTTGCCGTAGAGCGCTCAGATTAAAACATCATACAATAGAAAGAACCAAGATGTGCAAAGTGCATCGTGAATTTTAACAAAAAGGAAACGTGCAAAATTCAGCAGTAACTATTGAGGACTAGAACAAAATGAAGGTAAAAGAAACATAAAATAGAACATCAGTGAAAGTGATTCAAGATTTTTGTTATTGACAAAACACACAAGCATGATCAATGCGTTAACGTTCATTCATTAGATGCCTTTTGACTAGTTTTTTAAAGGAAGTAGTGGAAGGATTGGATCTGATCTCGGATGGCAAGGAGTTCCAGATTCTCGGAGCTAGACCGGTGAACGCACGGTTGTACGATCTTTTCTTTTTGAATCTTGGAGGTTTCAAGAGAAGTGTGGATGTACTTCTAAGGTTCCGGCTCGAGCCCGATAGTTCAAGTTTATTTGCTAGGTAGTATGGGGTATTGTGGTGTATGGCTTTATGAGTCGACAAGCTATCTTGAGTCGGATTCTAGCTTCAATAGATAAGCAATTTAGCTGCAAAAGGTCGGGTGAAATGTGATCAAATTTCCTCGAGCCTGTTAAAAGTCTGGCCGATGCATTCAAGGTAGCTCTGAGTGGGGCAAAGCTAGCTTTGGGAAGTCCTGCTAGGGTCACCAGCCCATATTACAATCTAGGGATAATCAGCGATTGAACCGCCGGCCTGGATCTTCGGGGGGTAGGAATGGTTTGATTTTCTTCAGCGTGTTGAGTTGGAAATTGGCTTCCCTAGTAGTAGCACTGATGTGTGCTTCCATTTTTAGGTGTTTATCTAATGTGATACCTAAAGATTTGGCAGTCTACGACGTGAGGTGTGCAGTTCAGAGCAGTTAGGTGTTTAATCCAGTCAAGGGTAGAAGCTGAATGATTAGGAGGGGTGATCAATAGAAATTCTGTTTTGAGAGTATTTAGAAGGAGATGGTTCTGAGCTAACCACTGTTGAGTTTGGGCACGTGCAGTGTTTAAAGTTTTTATGTCCTCTTGCGAGGAGATCTTCAGGTACAATTGCGTGTCATCCGCATACATATGGTATTGAATGTTCGCTCTGTTCAGAATGACCGCAAGAGGCTCCATAAATAGGTTGAAGAGAGTGGGCAAGAGCGTAGAACCTTGGGGGACTCCAATTAGGACAGGGGTACTGGAAGCAAGGGCATGATTAACTTTGATCCTTTGCGTGCAGTTTTGAAAGAAGGATGCAAACCAGTTTAGGACCGAGTCCGAAAAACCCATCCTATGTTGTAGGAGATCAATCAGGTTTTCATGTTTGATGGTATCGAAGGCTGAGGACAGGTCTAGAAGGATCAGGAGACATGGGACATTTTGGTCAAGGGCTCTCACGGCGTCATCAACAATGTGAGTTAGTGCCGTTTCCGTGCTATGCCCTCCTCTGAATCCTGACTGTTGAGGGTCCAGGAGTTGATATTTCTCAATATGTTTGCAGAGCTGTGAATGTACGCATTTTTCAAGCAATTTAGCTAGAGTCATGCTGCTGGTGATAGGTCAAAAATTGTTTGGATCTGATAGGTCCGCGTTAGGCTTCTTTGGAATGGGAGTAACCTGCCCAATTTTTGGGCAGTCTGGAATCTTTCCCTGTAAGAGGGATTCATGAATGATCTTGGACCAAAGAGGGAGAAAGGCTGAGATTAAATCTTTATAGAGCTTGGCGGGTAGAGGATCACCAAAGTGGTTGGAGGGTTTGATGGATGCCATGTTGCGAAGTATCTCATTGCAGTCTGGTAGGAGAAAACTGTTCCAAGAGGCGTTGTTTTTGAGAGAGCTGCCCAAAGGCGAGTATATTGTCGTGAAATCTTGCACCTCCCCTGATCCTGCGGGCTGCATCTTGGATAACGAAGTTGGGGTGGTATGTAATAGCTCCAGCTCTATTTTGCTTGTTTTATCAGCGAAGTGAGCTGTAAACTCATCACCACTAGGGAGCAGGGGTAGCGGAGTAGAGCTCTGGTTAGAACATTGGTTAGCTTGTTCCTTAATGATTTCAAACAGGTTTTTAGGTCTATTTTTGGCTCCATCTAGTTGAGTTCTGAAGTGTTCGGTTGTCGCCAATCATATGTGTTTATTGTAAACGCTTCTCACTTTCCTCAGTTGAGAGAGATTTGTGGTGGAAGGCGAGTTTCTCCAGAGTCTCTCCGAAAGTCTTAGATTGCGCCGTTCATCATTTAAGGCACAATTAAACAATGGTTTAGAGTGTTTGACAGGGATCATTTTGAGCTGTTTCGAAGCAATAGAGTCAAGAATGTTAGAAAAAGTGTTAATGTAATGTTCAGAGAGATCGTCAAGGTTGGTCAAATTGGGGGGGGGGCTGTAGTCTATTTTTGGTGATAGACGTCATCATGTTAATGTCGAGGTCTCTCATATTGCGAGTCATTTGTTTTGCTTTTAGGGGTTGACCCTGTTGAACCGGTCCTTTGTCTAAGATGAGGAAGGGAATTTGAAAATGATCAGACCAGTCACAGGGTAGGATATCTCCTATTTGTATGAAGTTGTCTGTGGCAATAATGAGGTCTAGAGTGGCGCCTTTATTGTGAGTCGAGCCTTTACAGAGCTGTGAGAAATTGAGGTCAGAGAGGTAAGTCTTAAAGGTACGGGCAATTGGATCATTTGAGTCATTCCAATGAAGGTTGAAGTCACCGAGGAATATGTGGCAGGGTTGATCCAAGCTTGAGCTAATGACCTCCATGATTTGCTCTATGAAGACTAGATTGTCACCAGGAGGGTGGTAGATTGAGTGCAGCACACAAATCTTCTTGCCATTGTTCCAGATCTCAGAGACTAGCTGTTCACAGGAGGATAAGACAGTACGTGAGTATTGTTTTACTGTGAGGTTGGAGCAATGAATGCAGGCAATGCCCCCTCCTATTTTATCCCGTCGATCACTTCTGAGAATGGAGTAGTCAGGAGGGATTAAGATGTCAAGAATTGGGGAGGAAGTATCATTGAGCCAGGTTTCAGTGATGATCAGAATGTCTAAGTTATGCGCAATGATGAGATCAGAAATATCAGCTGCATGTTTCACAGCTGATCTACAATTGAGTAGCATCGAGTTGATGTGCAAGTTGGAAGTGACCACTTCTTGAGTAGAGGTGTTTATGTGAAGTAGGTTCTCAGTGTTCACCTTTCTGAGTTTAAGGCTTGGTTCCCTGTCAGGGTCTGCAATGATTGAGGGGATGTAGAGAGTGGAGTTGGGTTGGGCGACCGTCTTTGAGTCAGTGTAGGTCCCAAGCAGGATGAGAATGTCTTCTTCCGATAACTGAGGTAAGGGTCTGTGGGGCCGAGATTGGTGGTTAGGTAGAGGCCTCGAGCTCCAGCTGGAGCTAGGATGGGAGCAGAAGGAGGTGAGGTCTTTGGTTGAGTACAGCTTCTGTGAATTATAGATATCGTTCCTCTGCACGGAGGGTGGTAACCAATGCTTCTCCATCTTAAAGGAGAACTGCAGAATGCTTTGTACCAACTCTTTGACTACCGAGATTTCATGCTTGAGGTCATCAATCCTCTTCTCAAGGCCATGAGCACGTATAGCACGTATGAGCATTGTATAGCACGACTACTCACCCGTGAGGGTCTCAAGGTGATGAGGGGGGAGGGCTGCTGATCTGTCTGGGCACTGGGGGTTCAGTCAAAGAGCCAGGTCTTTTGATCCTTCCTGAATTGGGTCAGTGACGGGGATTGCCTCAGGCGGAGAGGCAGGGTATTCCAGGTCTTGGTGGAGAGGTAGGAGAAGGATCTTCCTCCGGTCCTAGTCTTGCAGATCCGTGGCACAGTGGCCAGGGCCAGCTGAGTGGAGCAGAGGTTCAGATATGCTGGTCCTGAGTCGTGGAGGGCTTTGTAGGTGTGTGTGATGAGCTTGAAAGTGACTCTTTTGTTGACTGGGAGCCAATGGAGTTCTGGCCTGTGTTCAGTATTGTGGCTGCAGAAGGTGATGTTGAGGACCAGTCTGACTGTAGCATATTGAACATTCTGTAGTTTTCTGAGGAGTTTTTGGGTGACGCCGACGTACAGTGCGTTGCCATAGTCGAGTCTGCTGCTGATGAGTACGTGGGTGACTGTCTTTCTGGATTCGGTGGGCATCCATCGGAATGTGTTTCAAAGCAGGCAAAGCGTGTGGAAGCATGATGAGGAAACAGCATTTATCCAGTATGATGCTGAGGTTTCGTGTGTGGTCTGTGGGTGTGGGGGGTATTCCTAGTGCTGCGGGCCACCATGAGTCGTCCCAAGCTGAGGGGGTGGGTCCCAGGATGAGGACTTCGGTTTTGTTGAGTTTGAGGCAGATGTCTCTCATCCAGGTGGCGACGGCCTTCATACCGTTGTGGAAGTTGTTTCTGGCGGCTGTGGGTTCATTGGTGAGGGAGAGGTTCAGCTGGGTGTCGTCGGAATAGGAGACAATGTTGAGTCCATGGTTCCTGACGCTGGCTGCGAGTGGGGCCATGTAGACGTTGAAGAGGGTGGGGTTCAGGAAGGAGCTCTGGTGCACCCCGCTGCTGATCTCTGTGGGTTCTGAGAAGAATGGTGGTAGTCTGACTCGCTGTGTTTGACTGGTGAGAATGGAGTGGATCCAGTCCAGGGCCTTGTCGCAAATGTTCATCATCGTGATTAGGGTGTGGTGGGAGACGTGTCGAAGGTGGCCGAGAGGTCCAGAAGGATCAGGGCTGATGTTTCGTCCTGGTTGAGGTGGGAGCGAATGTCATCGAGGGTGGTCTTGGTGCTGTGGTTGCTTCAGAAGCTTCGTTGGGAGATGTCCAGGACATGGTTGGTTTCGATGAACTCAGAGAGTTGGGCGTTGATGGCCTTTTCAATGAGCGTGACTGGGAAGGGGAGCAGGGGGATGGGTCTGAAATTCTCGAGGTCCAGCGGGTCAGTGGATGGCTTCTTCAGCAGGGGGTTGATCTCGGCATGTTTACCGTTGTCGGGGAAGGTGGAGGGTCTTGATGGAGTAGTTGATGGTGCGGCATAGCTCGGGGGTGATCGAGGTGGTGACTCTATGGAAGATGTGGTGCAGACAGGGGTCCGAGGGGGCTCCAGAGTGGATGCTCTCCGTAGTCTCGAGTGTGTCATCATGGTGAGTGGGGTCCATTTGAGCAGGATCTGTTGGGGACATTGTTGTTGTGTGGGGTGGTGGCGGGAGTGATGGGAGGGTCTTGGGTGTCGAAGCTGTCATAGATCTGCCAGATCTTGTGGTGGAATAAGGTGCCAAGTTTTTTGCAGAGGTCTCGGGAGGGTGGGACATCTGTAGTCTCACTGTTGGGTCTGGCAAACTCCTTGACAAGAGCGAAGAGTTCTTTGCTGTTGTGTGCGTTGGTGTTGATTCTGTCTTGGAGGGCCATTTTCTTTGTAGTTATGGGAGGTGGTGGTGTGCGGTGACAGTGGCTTTGAAGGCTTTGTGGGCTTCCGGGGTTTTGTTGTTCCTCCATCTCTTCTTGAGCTATCTACAGGTGGGTCTGGACTCCTGAAGGGCGGGAGTGACACAGTTGGCTTTCTTGGAATGTTGCTTTCCGGGGGGCTTTCTTGAGGGGTGCCAGGGTGTCGGAGCAGTTGGGGATCCATTGGTGGAGGTTACATGCTGAGGAGTTGGTGTCTGTGGATGTCGGCGGTGGGTTTTGTGCTAAGGGAGGTGGTGAGATGTTCTTCTGTGACCATGTTCCACCTTCAGCAGGGGAGGCAGTGGGAGCGGTGGTGTACGGTGGGTTTGGTGAAAGCAAATTGAACACAGTGGTGGTCAGCCCAGAGGAGTTCAGAGGTTTGGCTGAAGGTGATGTTCTCGCTGGTTGAGAAGACGGGGTTGAGTGTGTGTCCTGCTGAGTGGGTAGGAGAGGTGACTAGCTGCTTGAGTCCTACATTAGTGAAGTTCTCCAGAAGGGATGCAGTGTTCAGGTCGTTGGGGCTGTCCAGGTGAAAGCAGAATGTAGTTGGTGGATGCAAGAGTTTGGGGTGTGATGAGGTAGATGATGGTATGGGTGAAGGGTGGGAGAGGGCCAGGCGGTCTGTAGATGTGGTGCCATGGAGGGTGGTGTTAGGGTTGGTCTGGACCTGGAAGTAGAGGTGTTCCATGCTTGTCGTTGGGTCGTCTGAGTGGGTGGTCAGGCAGAGGGTGTTTTTGTAGACGATGACGATGCCTCCTCCTGGTTTGTTGGTGCAGTACTTGCTGATGATCTTGTATCCATCGGGGATGGCAATGGTGATGTCCGGGGCAAAGCTAGGGTTCATCCAGGTTTCCATGAGGAAGGCTATGTCGGGAAAGATGGAGTTGAGGAGGTCCCCCATTTCTGTGACGTGTTTGTGGAGGGAGCAAATGTTGAGAAGGATGCAGCTGAGATGGTTGGGTACGCTGTGAGTCGGTACTGCGTTTGGAGGAGCTGTAGTTCAGAGGTGGGTGAGGGTGCGGCAGCAGTAGTGGCAAGAGAAGGGGCTTAAGATGTAGAAAGAGGAGTTGTCAAAATTGAGATGTAGAAAGAGCAGATGTCAGGTCAAAATTATAACTTTTTCTATTTGTGTGGCATTATGCTATATATTTTCAGAAGCAGTTTGACACTGAGTAGATAATATAGATATCATTAATTTATAGATGGTTTTTTTGGTAGGGAGTGCCTATTGTGACAAAATCTTTTAGGCAATAGCTTTCCATTTCTAAAAGCAATATCATGTCTCCTACAGGTTATCGAGTTTGTGTAATATCGATCAACTCAACTTTCATGGGTTAAAGATGCATTTCATCTTCGGAAACGATGTGACTGAAAAAGTATAGCACTTGTTTATAAAATTCCAAATGTCTGGCTTCAGTGCAAGACTAGTTCATTGTAAAAGGTGTAGAGTTGTTGTCACAGTAGTTAAAAAATTCCAAAAAGGTTATATCACCTATATATTTGATATTGCTAATTTGGTGCTGCCAAAGAAACACAGAAGGGTCTGCATTTCTATATAAAGTATGAGGTAAGTCAAGAACATTATGATATATCACACCTGAGGAATCAGTTGCAATTCATGGTACCCCCTGTAGAGTTTCATTTGGATAACACCTTACTCCTACTTAGCATAAAGATCATATTATCATTGTGGGGTTCTGTGTTCCTTTCTATGTAGAATTTTATGTAGAATTTTTCTTTGCAACTTTTGATTTTGACGAGCTTTTCTATCCAAAATGACATTATGCAACGAATACCGTTTTCTGTCATGAAAGTCTCTGTAGAACCACTTTTTGGAGCTAATCAACAATATAAGAGCAACAAAAAATGTTTCACACGGCTCTGTTTTCGTTCCATTAGCGCAAACAGAAAAACATCACATACTATGCAAAGTTGTGAAGATTTCCATTTATCTGAAGGTTGCTATAAAATTGAGGGCCTGCTTTTGAGTTTGGCCGATGGAGGTAACTCGGTCAAGTTGGAGAGGAGTTTACCTCTGCCATCCTGAGCGACTTCTGCCTGCCAAATATTTTGTTGTTTGCCTGCCCTGCAGCCAATGGCAGTTCCTGTCAATGTATGAATTTTTTTTTAGGATGGGACTGTCAAATATGATGGTCATCCATTAAACTTTCCCTAAGTTTTTTTTTTTTAAATAAAAAACTATTGGCGACCATGGGAGATTTTTTCGTGGTGTGGGGTTTATGTTTTTCTTTGAACTGTCCTTCACCGCCATGATATTCCCTCTGACGTTCGATAGCAGTTTTACATCTACAGAGTAAATTGTTCTCCGTCGCCATACACCTTATAGTCCACCCGCCTCCAAATTGGGCAGGTGGGCTAAGAGTTTGGCAGGCAGACTATTTCGTCACAATTGTGATGCAGTATCCTGTCCACATACTCTAAATTAGGGTCTGAGTTTGCACACATCAACCTTTCACACTCATACATTTTGTTTTATATCCACATATCCATACCCATATGGATTCTGGTCTGTTGTACTGACTTCCCAGAATAGACATTTTTTGAGAGAGAAGCTAGATGTTAGGCCAGTTGTAAGTTTTATTATGACTTCTTCCAGCCATTGCTTAAATTAAGCCATACTCTTTATTGCCTCCTTAGTGTGCAGTGTCACCTGTCTTCAGTTGAATTTCCCCACTCTTTTGAAGTGACTTAAAATTCGGCCAACAACACTTGACTATGGGAGGGTAGAACTCACGGAATTTGACTCTGCAGAATTCAGTGGAGTTACATAAAAATTCTGTGAGATTCTGCGGAGTTCTATCAACGGCGGACGTAGGCACGTCTTGCTGCCTGTGCAAAGTCACCAAAATTCCACCATTTCCGCGGACGGAATGTAATATTCTGCCAACCCCTACGCTTGACACACAGTTCCGTACACCATAGCAGTCAACCTCATAAAACTTAGCAGTAGTACACAATTTAAAAGACATATTTACTCAAGTAAGCCATTTTATTCTAAAAATAATTTGAGGTCAAACTTTTGATACACAGCTGATCACAAAGTGCAATCAATTGTTTTCTGGTTGTGAGGCAAAGTTGGGCACCCTACATCCAAATTGGTGACAATTTTGAGTGGCAAACTTTCATCAATGGTTGAAAGGAATAACCTTCAAATTTAAAATGAAGCTCTCAATGCACATTGACTGCGGCATGGGCTCCTTGTTTCTTTGATATGATAAAAAGTTCTACACTTAAGCTTTACATTGAATGTAATTCGTAGATACTTATATATTGTAGCCTGTGCAAGGCAACCTCCCTCTGTGAATCATCTACATAAAAAGGTACTGAAACCAAAAGTAATAATCTGACTTTTACTCTTCTTTATTTTCAGTGAATTACTCTGTGCACAGTTAGTCAATGCTTAGGTCCCTTCACTAGTAACTCATTTGTGTTATATGTGAGGCTTTAGCCTCTGTAGAATAATTGTGAATAGAAGTAGGGGTTTACTCTGATTGGGAGTCTGTTAACAAGTACAATGACAACTTTGTTTAACAGATGTTACTAAGAGATTATAATTATGAATTATAGAAGTTCATTATTTACAGTGAATTGACTCACATCTCACATTAGGCTTTTGCGGAATATAAATCAGATCTTTAAATATAAAAGGGTGCATAAAAGGGCGTCAAGTTTTTTCTTGATGTTAGTATTATTTTTAGACCCATCAGGTATAGAGGACAACATTTGCTAAGGGTAAAGGTGAAATGATAATTTATGAAATTAGAGAAGTTAGCAACCTTATTATCTTTTGACCTTTTGAGCTTATATCAGGATATGTGTGCTTTCTTTTTATTCCATACAAAAGTTAACAATATGCTATCAATTGATTTAAAAATATTTTTGGGGGGGTTGACAGGAAGCATGGATAAATACAAATTGGTAATGGGTAATATTGTATTCTTGATGGTGTCTATTCTACCCCATCACGAATAAAAGAGGAGATCATTGATTCAATGATGGGCTAATTTTTTGATTAATGTCCTCTAAATTAACTAGAATTGTGTCTTTTATAGAATTTGAATATAAATGCCCTAACATTTAATGTTTTCAAAATACCAAGCAAAACCAGAATCTTTAATTATGTCTTTAAAAGATTATACATATACGCAGAGACTATGGAATAGGGAAGCAATAGCTCAACAAAATGCTGAAATAGAAGTATGAGTATTAGACATATATAATAGCACATTGTCTGCAAAGGCTACACATTTAACTTCTACATCCATATGCTTGAAAACAACTAAACTGCTGGATTTATGGATTTTCTGCAAAAAGGGTTCAAGTGATAGTATGAAAACTACCGGAAAACAAGGGCATACTTGCATTTTGCCTCCTTTCAGAATAAAATAATAAGATTGCAATCCAATTACAAAAACTGAGGTGTTTGGTGCAGCATAAGGCAAATCAGTATATTGTAGGATTCTGGGACAAGACCATGCCACTCCTGTGTCTTTAACATAAAATGCCAACAGAAACAATCAAAAGCTTGGTAGGAAAGTGCCCCTTTTTGCATGGTTGCCCACACCTTTTGCCTAATGTTGATGTACTTTGACTGAGTGTGCCCTGGGTTCCTGCCAACCAAGTACCCAGGGCCTATGTTCTTTCCCTAAACCTGTACTGTTGCAAAGCCCAATTGGCAACTCTCTGGCCACATTTAACTCCCTTCTAAAATGTACCCTAGATACCAAGGGCCCTGTGACCAAAGAAGGCCTCTAAGGGCTGTAGCACTTATTGTGCCACCCTTAGAGGCCCTGTACCTTTACCCACACACACACTGCCATTGCAGGCTGCATGTTTTGATGCAGAACAAAGTGAAGAGTCGACATGACACACATCCCTGTGTGCCATGCCTTCAATCCACTGCCCTGGCATAGGTGAGCCACCCCTCTAGCTGGGTGCTCTATACCAGTGGTGAGGGTAAAGGTGCATGAGCTCTGTACCCCTACAGTGTCTAAGTCAATTCTTAGACATTGTAAGTGCAGTAATGCCATAAAGAGTATATGGTATGGGAGTTTGTCATTACAAATTCCACAGCACCACAATGGCCGTACTGAAAACTGGGAAATTGGGTATCAAACTTCTCAGCACATTAAACCCACACTGATGCCAGTGTGGGATCTAATGAAAATGCACTCAGAGGGCATCTCAGAGATGCTCCCTGAAAAACAACCTAACTCTAGTGCCCTGGCTGAGTGGCTGCTCGCCGGCTGCCACCACCAGACATGTTTTTGGACCCCTGGGTTGAGAGCTTGCCACTCTCAGGGTTTTGAAACAAAGCACATCCTGGGACAAGGTACCAAGCCTCCTCCCCCTTAAGGATGGGCAGGGTCCACGTAGAGGAAGCTTCAAATGCTTGCCACCTTTGTGAGCTATCCCAGCCAATTTGCTGTTCCCAGCAACTGTCTCCTACCAGGTCTGATCCCCACTCTATGAGGGAGAATCAGGGGGAAAACCAAAGTTAGGAGGAGAGGTGTGCCCACCTTTGCCAACCCCACCCTTCAGGTGGGGGAGGCGAGGTGAAACACAACTCTCAGTCCCAGCCATCTTGCAGATGGGAGGACCCAGCCAACCAGAGTAAGGCTTGTGCCGCCCTCCCACTGGAGAGTGGCATAATAGGGGGTGTACCCACCCCAAGGAAGGGACCCATTGGTCCTGACCTGTACCTACCTGTAATGCCCCTAAATGTAGTATTTAGGGGCAACCCTGAACCTTGCCTCCTCAGACCAGAGCCGACAAGAAGAAACAAGAAGATGAAGGACCGAGCAGCCACACTTTGAGAAGAAGAGGAGTACACCCACTGACTTGGCCCCAGCCCTACCAGCCTGTCCCAACCTCAGACTCCTCCAGGAGAACCTCGGTGTGTCCTGCAGCCAGCAGCCCTCAAAAGCCCAGGGGACCTGCACTGCCTTCGCAACCAAACAGACTCTGCCTCCCGTGAGCACCGGACTTGTTAAAAAAACAACCGACTCCGACTCCAGCCGATTCCGTGAGTCTCCACCACTCCACTCCCGGCGTCCGAGCCCAAGTGACCCAACACCCTGAGAAGGTCCACCCGGTGATCCTAGCCTGGATCCCAGTGACCCCGGAACCTCTATAAGCTCCTAAACCAAATCTGCAGCCAACAACTGGAAGGTCCCCTCAACCACGACCGAAGGCGACATCCTGACCTCCCTAACCAAAGCGGTCCAGAAAGAGCAACCGCGACCCTCCGACTGACTCCGTCTCCGAACGCTTGCGGTCACAAGACGACAACTCCCAAAGACCCCATTCGCCTCATCAGCCGCTGTTCGACTCTGAGGGATCCTTGACCGAATCTGCAGCATCAGCCAAGTCCGCATTCTAACCCCGGCTGCCTCTGTGCCGCTGGTGGTGTAGTTCTTGTTTTGGCCATTGGGCCTTACAGTGCTGACCTTGACCCCAGAAACTTTTGTTTCCCAACCTGGTAGCCTGCAGGCCACAGTCCCCAGAGACAGTACTTAGCCGGTTGGCTAACGTGTGGTCCCTGCACTCTGCACCCGGCCGCCTCTGTGCCACTGGAGGTGTACCTCGAGTGCCCATTTGACCGAATCCTACCCGCGGACCCATAAATCCAGTTCTGTCTTCTCAGGACTAAGCATGGCTCGTGAGTATAACTGTAAACATGTACTGAGCTTGAAAAATGCATGATCTCCTTTTTCCTTCCCTCAAGAAATGCACCAGCCTAGTATCTAGTATCTAGAGATACCTGGCTGTGTAAGAAAAGCAACTGAAAAGTAATTCTGACTTTTTGCGAATACAAAGTAATTATTCTGTAACCAATTCACTGCATTCAAACTGTATTTAAACTGCATATGTTTGCAAAGCATTTTTATACCTACCTGTACCAGGCCTGGCTTGGTTCTAGAAAATAAATATACCTAAATAATATTTTTATACAAAACAAATTGGTCAGAGTTAGTCCTTGAGTGTGTGTAATAATTTAGTGCCTGAGTGTGTACAATTAATGCTTAGCACTACCCTCTGATAAGGCTTTACTGCTCACCCACACTACCACAAATAGAGAGTAAGGTACTATCTACTTTAACCTCTGCCTACATTTGGGGATCCACTGGACTCTGTGCACACTATACCTTACTTTGGTATAGTATATACAAAGCCAGCTTTATACAAGCTTTTACAGCATCTAATGCTATTGCTGCCAACAGTTCTGTTCTTTATGAAGCACCATGTATAAAAAAGTCCTGAAGTTATCGGTGATATCTACTTTTAAGGAAACCGGTCTGTTATTTAACAATTAAATTAGGAATATGTAGATTAATACATCAAGATAAAATCTTTGTAAAGATTTTGCAGTTGATTTTGATTAAATAAATAGGCCTCTAATTCTTACAAAAAGGCAATTCCCAATCTTTCCTAGGAATCAGAGATAGCATTGTCTCTAGAAAGAAACTGTGGACACCACTGCAGAAAGAAAATGCTGGAAGAGTGAAATTAGTTTCAGCACCAAAATCCAATACAAAACATGAATAGAAAGATGGAGGAACGGTCTGGACCTTGTGCTTTGTCTTTTGGTAGTTTGGCTACAGCAACATGTATTTTACTCAAATCAAGATCTAGTCCCAAAGGAAGAGAGGTTAACAATTTATTCTGAGGGTTTGGGTATAGAATTAAAGAAGTCCTCCATGGTATTATCTGATGGGACAATTTCAAGACTATTTAAATGACAGTAATAGTCCACAAAGCACTCAAGGAGTTCATAATCTTTATAATGTTTATGAACATTTTTATCAGTGATAACACTAACGTTAAACATTTTTTTTCTAATTTTTAAAACTTTGGCTAACATTTTACCAGCTAGAATACATTGTGTTGACTCTCAATAAAGTAAAACTAAGACACATTTTTTCATAAATTCTACCTTGTCTTGTGTAAGGTGAGCTAAAGAATTCTTGTGGTTAGAGGAAAGATATTCATAATGAGAAAGAAGACTCTTTAAGAGCTATCTTTTTCTTGGTGGCAACATAGTTAATGATAAACCTGTACCTGGCATTTTGATTGATACCAAATAACATTAAATTCAGTGTGTTGAATTGTATTAACATCAAATAACTCGACAATGAATCATTCAAAATCATTTACAAAATGTTTTCCTTATAGCAATGAATTGTTAAACTGACAACTATTAGGTCATGAATTGTTAGGTAGCGTGTCTAGATCTACAATAACAGGGGCATGATCTAAAATAAGATTGGTGCCAATTTCTGAATTTGCCAAGGATTTAAAACACAATAATATTTCTACTCAGAAAGATGTTATCTATTCTTGAACTCGACTGATTACCAGGTGAATTAAAGGTATACTATAAGATCAGGATTAAAAGTTCCCCTGTGTCTACTAGCCCCCGAGAGGAAATTGATTGTTTAAAAGCCTTTGTATTTTGTTTGGAATATATTTTGTCTTAGAACTTTTATCTACAAAAGTATGCTTCATCACTGACAACTACTAAATTTGCATTTGGACATTTAATGATCTAGTTACATTTTATATCCACTATGTTATGATCATATATATTATATCTGGGAATGTGAAAGATTTTAGTAATTTGCTTTCGAATAATTATGTGAAATTGTGGCAAAATTACACATAATTATACAAAATACCAATCCATCATTTTATGCTATATGTCAGTGTGAAATGCATCCTTGTGTTAATTTTTGACACCAGGATGCATTTAAATAGAATTGCGAACAACAGCCACTCATGTTCTTATGTTCCTATATGATCACAGTTAATTTTTACGACAAATTGTGACATTGTTTTAAGTTTTTCTGTGGTTGGTGCCCAATTATGGGAAGTGCAAAAAAAACAGATGATGGACGGGATGTGAACCAATCAAACATCCACCCCCAGTCACAGATCTGGGTTAAATCCATAGTTTTTTTTGCAAGCCACGTCATTCCAGTTTAGACCTAGCCATATGCAAATCAGTCTTGACCCTGCTCCCTATAGGAACAGTCCAGTACGAACTGCAAGGCCAGGTCCTTACTGAACCAGAAATAAGCATTCTGGGACCGGTTTCGGGGTCTCACCCCTCATCAGCTAGGTTAGCTTGAATCTGGTGGCGTAGCAAGCACGGGACCCATGTCTGGGTATACCCTTCACACTTAGGGCGACAAATGCAAAAAAAACAGATAATGGACAGAATGCTTAACCAAGCAAACATTCACCCCCAGTCACAGATCTGGGTTAAATCCATCATTTTTTTGCACGCCACGCCATTCCAATTAGAGTGGGAAGTGGCGTAATGGTGTAATTTGGGGAATTTTGCAGAAGCATAACATGAAACTCCCTAAATTACGTGAGTTAGATTAGCGTAATTTAAATTTTGCATAGGCCAAATTAAATCTAGAGAGTGGCTCTTCATTGAGCTTTAAATGCAAGAAGGACCATCTACCTTGTCCATCAGCCTCTTCTACAATTACATCGAAAAGGACGACTACCCCAGTTTTGATTTTATTCTAGAGAGTAAAAAACATGACCTTCTCACTTTCTTTTCCAAGTATTGGCATCTTTTTACAATAAATGGGTTTCTTACAAAAGTTCAATTTGACTTTCAACATAGACAAGTGAGTGAGAACTTCTGTTTTGTTATAGGGCTACATAAACTCTTAACATTCAAAGATATTATACAAAGACTGTTCGTGATGCACACAAGAAAAGAAATGTATGTAAAAAGTTTACACAGTCAGTGAACAATCTGACTATCAATGGTTAGGACAAAATAGATCCTGTAGTACAAAACAAAACAAAATTCAACTCCACTAAGGCATTGAGGAGGTAGTTCAGAAAAAAAGATGACAAAAAACTAGGAAAATGGGGGTGTCATAAAATCCCACAGGATGATATTAAAATTATGATAAAAACTCAAAATTACTTTGAACATGATAGCAAAATGTATATGTAGAAAAGTCTTTATTACATTTTGAACTCAGGCTTCTCAGAAAGAGCTTCCTGAGAAGCCTGAGTCTTATTTTTTCCATTAGTGTAATGATGATCAACGACATCAGTACACTAAAGTAAAAGTAAAACGAGTTGAAGAGCTCATTTTATTTTCACTGCATCTGTGGTCGGAGGCATATCTCAGCCCCCCCAGGCACTGATTGGGGTGGGAGAGGTATAGTTGGAAAGGGGGAGTATCTCCCATTTCTAATGATATATCTGCTAAGTTGGATCCTTGAGAGCAATCCCCAAGCAGAGATCCATTCACTAGACACCAGGGATTTTGGGGGAGCGGCTCCTTGGGCAAGGGCTTGTGCTCCCCATAGCCCATACCAGATCAGTCTTTCACACCCAGGGGGCAGATGGGGTAAACACCCCCGATCTACCTTCTGGGGGGCAGAAAGCCCACTAGATACCAGGTTAAATTTTCTAAAATAATTATAAGGGTAAGGGCTGCCCATTTTGGACATGGGCATGCCCCCTCCCCAAAAAAAACAATTGTGAAAGTCTTTCTGGCCCCCCTGGAGGGCAGATGGGAATGATTACCCCATCACCCCCTGGGGAGGCGGGCAGAAAGCTTATTAGACACCAGGATTTTTTTTTAACTATAGGGGTGTGAACAGTCTTTCTGCCCTCCCTTGGGGGTGGATGTGGTAATAGCCCCCAAACTGCTACCCGGAGTGGGGGGCGTAGAAAGCCCACTAAACACCAGAGTCAATTTTTAAAATAACTTTAGGGGTGGGTGATGGCGACTATGGGCATGGCCATGCCCACATCCCCAAAAAACCATGGTGGCAGTCTTTCTGACCCCCCTGGAGGGCATAAGGGGAGATTATCCCCAATCTGCCCCGCAGGGGAGCAGAAACCCCTCTAGACACCAAGGGATTTTTTTTTAAAGAGTAAAGGGTTGGGATCTGCCGATCGTGCCATGACCATGCTCTCACACCAACAAGAAGGCAGTCTTTCTGTTCCCCTCAGGGGCGAACTGTAGCAATTACCCCAGTTTGCCCCTCTGGGGGCAGAAAGCCCTCTAGACACAAGGGACTACATTTATTCAGTATTTTTGGGGCGGGAGGGAGGCCCTGGGCATGGACCCATGCTCTCCACCACCTTGCAGCCCAATAGAATTTCTGCCCTTGGGGGGTGGATAAGGGAATTCACCCCCAAATTGCACTGGTGTCAGGAAGCCCACTAAACACCAGGCATTTCAAAAAGGAGCCAAAACAAACAAAAGGATGGTGTGGCATACCCTGGCATTGATCAATACCCCCTCCCCAGAAGGGGCAGAAGTGTCTCTCTGCCCTCTGAGGGCAGGTAGGAGGTTTGTCCCAGTTGGGGAGATTGCCCCAAAAATGCCCCCCTAGGGGGTAGAAAGTCCAACTGACGGAGGTTGCACTCTGGCATTGACTCACCCCCACCCACTAAAAATGATTACAACAGTCTTAGAGCCCACCCGGGCAGACAGGAGATCTGCCCCAATTTGCCCCTGGGTCCAGAAAGCCCACTGTATAGCAGGAATATATTTTTTAAATAAAATAATGGGGTGGGTCTTGCCATTCTAACATCCACCCCACCCTCACATGTAAAGCTTCAACAGTCTTTCTGCTCCCCTGCAGAATAACAAATACCATCCCAATGGCAAACAAGAGGATATTTGATTCCTTTGAGTGCTGTTTTTGCATATGGGCCAGGAGTGTGTGGCTAACTCCCAATATTGTCCAACTTAAAATGGTGAAAGCCTGTATTTGTTGGGCTTGGGTAGGTTGTCTCCTCAGAAACATACTAGACTCAGACAGTTCTGAAAATTAGACACCGGGGGAGTCCAGGGTGGTGAGCTTCACATGGAGCAACTATGAGGGAGATACCCTAATCTATAATAAAAGGGACGGGCATGCAAAGCATCAAATAAACAAATTCCCTTTTCTACTTAATACAAAAACAGAACATAGGTTCTAGAATGGTACAATCTAGGCAGATCATGTGTTATAGGTACTTTGAAAAAGGATCATCCAAATCTCTTGGAAACATTAAATACAGAATATGTCATTAGAGTAAGAGACAAAATATGCACATTTGTGGTTGTTGCATAACAATAAACAAAAACACAATACTTTGTTTTAGAAAAAGAAATGTGTCCAACTATGTAATGTTGATTATAAAAACGTTTTTTATTAAGAAAACTTGTTGTTTAAAAACTTTGTTGTTGTGTATTTAAAAACATATGACAATCTCTTAGAGATCAAAGTGATATCAATACATCAATGTATACAAGCATAGAATGAATAAAACCAATTACAATTCATAAACCAATTCTGAGAAAAACTGTTGACGCGGCGTTTCGGTGACACTTCACCTTCTTCAGGACAAACAGATCTTTCCAATTATATCTAATAATACAAATGGAGACACAGACTCTTGAAATCTCCTGCTTTCAATCGCCAGTGCCCAAAAAAAGGGACCAAATACCTTTTCTTGGATTGAATACTCTATCGCCTATTTTATAATTTCAGAGAATACAATCCATGTATTTCAATTAAAAACTTCACTCTGAAGGATGTCTGGCAACCCAAACGGTGTTGCCTGTTTGTATCCTGCTTATTCAATCTGCAGTTTATAACATTGCGCTAACCAATTAGAAATATTGTAAAATATTTTTCCTTTAAAAATTATACGCGGTCATCACGCAGCGTGCTCTGTTACCGGATATGTTTTTAATTGGAATAAAATTGGAAAGTTATATCTTGGTGAAAATGAATAGTCCTGTATGTTAGTTATTGAGTTCATGTTAAGTACAAGATATTATGGCTGTGTTGTTACTGAAGTAATATTATAAAAAGCAAATCATATTTATCTTATCATTGAGTCCTTTGGGTTATATTGCATTCAAGCGTTTAATCCAATATATTTCACGTTGTAATAATGCTCTGGTGGTATCTCGACCTTGTTGATTTTTTATCTCCTCAATTATTTGAAAACGTAATTGTGAAATAGTATTTCGTGCTTCCTGCCAATGTACAGCAAGACTAGAAAGCTTGTTTTGTGTCCGTATTGTGCTTTTATGTTCCGTGATTCGCGTCTTTTTTTTCCTCTCTGTTTTGCGTACATAAACTTTGCCGCAGGGACGGTTCATTAGATTTGATCCTATTACTAATCAAAGAATTGTCTAATACTATTTGTGAACTAGAAGAGGAAATTCATACTATCAAAAGGGGATTGCGAATAAGGATAGAATTGGATACTTGGAAGATCACGCTCGAGGGGCTCAACCAAAAATTGTAAACTTACAGTGTCGTGTAGTTCCTATATTACCTATACAGGATCTGCGCGTTTTGGATAACATAAATTGTGGAATTGGTGGCGGAGGGATTCCGTGCACCCCCACCGGATACGTTAGCCTGTCTGTATTAGCTAGCTCACAGTGCCACTAGAGTCTCCTCTTATCGGGGAGAGAATAGTTCTTGGCAACCTCAGAACATGACAACCCTGAACCCTCAGAATCGTGGAAACAATATATTACCTTTCGCTCAGTCACTCGTGCTGACTTAGTTTGTCTCAGAGAGTTACACAGAATAAACATGTTGGGCGTTTCAATAAGTATTTATTGAACAGTTGTTAATCCAGTGTATAATAGATGAGCTGCAACAATCATTAGACAGTAGCAGAGATATATGATTAGCAGTACTATGAAAGTAAAAGGATGGTAAAGTTCTACCATCTTGCAGAAATCATGAATATATACAAGTACATAAAACACATGATAAAAAGTGCGTACTCCTACGATGCCTCCCTAACTAGATGTACCTAAATGTACCTAGCATCTATGTAGGTGTTATGCCAAGATTCCCTCTAGGATCTAGTCCACCGCGTTAGAGAATGTGGGCCCCGTCCTGGTCTCAAGTTCGACACCCCTCAAGGGATGTTAGACCACTGCTAGCTGGATCGTCTGCATGCAGGAACCTCAGCGTCTCTGGTTAGTGTGTCAGCTGGGAAGTCACAGTCTCCTCTATCTTCCTAAGCAAGATGTTTTGTATATATACCCATAGGTCTCCCCAGGGGTCCTACCTTGCTGTGTTACTGTGTCGGCCTAAAGGATGACGTTGGGCCTGAATTTTATGCAGAGATATTATACAGGAGATGGTAATCCTACTATTAGTCCTGCTGTGGTTCCAAGAAGCCTCATGCATAATGTATGAGAATCGAACCAGGGAAAAACCTGCATTCTGAGTGCAGTGTCATATCTAGGTAAAAGGTCAGTGCCTAAGAACCGTTATGTATGCAATGTAGGGAAGGATGTAGGTGAAAGGTTGCGATGTTACCTGCGCCTATATATGGTACCCCTATGGAATATAACAACAGTAGAGGGTTACAAGAAGGGAAACTACAGAAATTCAAAAGAGATGCGATAGATTATAAATTGAACGAGGTACACACTTGGACGGAGATGTACGCCCAAAGGCGTTTCAACTCCAAAAGGACAACTACGTCTTCAGAAGAAAGTGTGGTATCAAAGACATTGATGCCACCAGGGCTCCAGTGAAGCTGACAGCCAGTAGTTCAGCCCAACAGAGTTCAACAGCAGAATCAATAGATACAGTTCACCCCACCACTTCAGTGTCTTTTTTGTCTCAAATACCGTATCAAGGACAACCACCACAACACCCAGGAGCAAAACCACAATTTATATCGCAAAACAAGGAGAGGAAAGAGAAAAGGCTCTTAAAAATCTAAGGAGCCAGAACAAAGTCTGATAATTAATATATCATCCATAAAACCGACGGCACAACAAACTAAAATTCTGAATACAGGCATGTCTTTCGTACCAACATATGATACAAATGAATTAGAATGTGAAATATCCATGTTCAAATTGATGAGGACCTTGCGATTACGACATTTCTTTTCCGACATAGTACCAATCAGAACAGAGCTAGATGATCCAGAAATGTTGGAGTTTAAAGCTTGGAGCAAATTTCCAGCTCCTGTTTTACATAAAACACTGGACACATTTGAGATTATGGTAAAAAATGATATCAGGAAATTGAAATTAAAAATACAGGGGACAGAAACTCTCTTTACAGGAAAGAAATGAGATAAAATGTCTAGCAAACAATCCAAATATTATGTTTCAATCAGCTGACAAAGGGGGAGCATTAGTGGTCATGGACACACAATATTATGAAACCAAAGTCAATCAACACGTGTCAGACGCATCAAAGTACATGTTATTGGACCAAGATCCCACATTTTGACTGATCAAGACGCTGAATACAATATTGGAAAAAGCGGAATGCATGGGCTGGATAAACTTGACAACCAGAACATTCTTGACAGCCACGAACCCTGGCAGACCGCGGTTGTACATGATTCCTAAAATACACAAGGATTTACAGGATCTACCATTTCACCCCATAGTGTCAGGCTGTGGTTCACTTTTTGAAAACCTTGGGGAGATATCTGGATTATTTCTTACAAACGTTCGTACAAACATGGCGCTCTTACATAAAGGATACAACTGACTTTTTGTTGAAACTCCAGACTATAGAACATCAGTTCAAGAACATTGGTTACTCTGCACAATAGATGTAACAGCACTTTATACCTCAATCCCCCACTAGGAAGCAATGGAGGTGATGGAATGGGAATTACTACAACTACCTAAAGTCAGAGCAGACAAGGTGTTTCTTCTGGAGCTGTTACATTTTTGTCTGCATCACAGGTAAATTGAATGGCAGGATAAATTTCACTTACAATTGACTGGTACATCGATGGGCTTTTCCGGCGCACCGACATATGCCAATATATTCATGGCACAATTTCAAGATGACTACATTTATAAGAACAAGGAGTGGAACACAAAGACGACGCTGTATTGCAGATTTATAGATGATATATTTCTGATCTGGACAGACACCAAGAAAGCGTTGGAAAAAAAGATCTGTCAACTGAACACATAGAATCCAATGATAAAGTTCACTCATACCATTGATGAGACGAGGAAAGCTTTTTTGGATGTTCTGATAACTAAAAGCAGCACAGGATTACAAACACAGATTTTCACCAAGCCAACAGATAGAAATAATGCATTATTGTATACAAGTTTCCATCCGAGGAGTCTAATTCGGAACTTACCATTTTCTCAACTTTTGAGGATTAGGAGGATTTGCTCTGAACAAGAAGCCAGAGAACTAAGTATAATGCAACAGACACAAAAATACAAAAATAGAGGCCATCCAGAGGAAATGTTGGTAGAATGCATACATCTCGCTGACAAGCTGGTCAGATCAGTGTTATTATAAAAAACAGTCTAAGTCCATTGAAAATCAATATATTTTTGTGTCCAGATACTCAACCAGCTCTTTAGCCATTAAAAAGATCATCAGCACCAGATGGGTACTATTACAAAACAAACCAGATTTCAATGACATTTTCAAAGAGAGGCCATTGCATGCCTGTTGGAAGCCGGAGTCCCTGTCACGTGTCACTGTCACAAATGTGCGACCCGGGACTCCCCACTCAACGTTAGGCCAAGTAAGGACACCGTTTGAGATAGCCCTGCTCACCCCCTTAGTAGCTTGGCACGAGCAGCCAGGCCTATCTCCAAGGCACGAGTGTACAGTGTGTGCAACCACGCCCACAGCAACCCCCTGGTGACACCACAAATGGACTCCACACGAGTTTGATAAAAACGAGTATAAACTTTATATAGAAAGATATATGATCAGACCACACGTTACAAAAGCCAACATATAATAAAGGGTAATATTCGTTCTGGCTGGTTGGTAGGTTCAAATCCCAACCACCGCTTTCCAAACGCTATGCTGGTCATAATGCTAGAATCACACACGTTGCAATGAACAAACAATAGTGCTCTGCGTAACGATACAATCCTGTGCTGGGCACAGGAGAAATAATACAATGCGTAACGATACACTCCGGTACCTGCAATGGGAGAAATTATGCAATGCGTACCGCTACAATCATGTACTGCGCAATGAAGGAATAATGCAATGCTTCACACCCCCAATCACGTACTTTGCAATGAAGAAACAATGCAATGCGCGCCACCACAATCATTTACTTTGCAATTAAGGAATAATGCAGTGCGTAGCTACAATTATGTACGTTGCAATGACGAAATAATGCAATGCGGGCCGCTACAATCCTGTACTTTGCAAGGGAGAAATAATGCAATGCGTAGCGCTACAATCGTGTACTTCGTTAGGCGGAAATAATGTCAGGCGTCATAAGACAGTCCGGCAGTTCGTTAGCAGCAATATTGGCAATGTGTATTACGACAGTCAGCCTCTTCGATAACAGTTGCCCCCCACACGTATTCACGATGAAATACAGTACAGCTTCCCACTCGGGCCCCAGTACCACCACTCCTTGGTCAGTACGGGCCCCAATCTGAGCCGAAGTAAAGGCTCACATCGTCAGAAGGACTGAGAAGCAGAGAGAGTGTCCCTCCGAGCCCGCACCCCACCCAGGCAGTGATCCACGTTACCTGGGGGCGCGACCCCACTCTCCTCTCCTCCTTCCATGAACTAGGCCTTTCGTGCAGAACTTCTCAATGGGCCTCAGCGGCTCGGCCTGGCAGCTCAGCTCCTCCGGGGCTGCCGGTCCGGGCCGCGACTGTTAGGAAGGTCTCAGGCGGCCGCAGGGCACACGTACCCCATGCCCCTGAGATTACGTTACTCCGGGTGCACGTTCACCACCGCACCCTCCGGGTCTCTTCTGGCATGAAGCCACACACACAATGCTGATGGGACTTCACGTCGACTCCGAGTGCACGTTCAACCAGCACTCCTTTCTGCGGTCTCAGTTGGCACCAAGACACGCACACCATGCTGCAGAGACTCACTTTCTTCCGGTGCACACGATGATCAGCCGATCACCTCCACAGTCCCAGGTTGCACCAAAGCACGCACACTGCTTCACTGAGACTTACTCCAATTCCGGTGCCCCGATATCCAGGCGCTCCTCACCAATGCCTCTGGCCGCACCTCGACACGCTCACCGTGTCCGAGCCTCGCTTCTCCTCTGGTGCACTCGATCACCAGGCGCTCTTCACCAACGCCTCGGTGCACCCCGACACGCACCCTGCGCGTCTGAGACTCACTCCATTTCTGATGCGCAGGTTGACCAGGCGCTCCTCGCCAACGCCTCCAGTGCACCACGACACGCACCCAGCGCGTCCGAGACTCTCTTCACCTCTGATGCACCCGCTCACCAGGCCCTCTTCACCAGCACCTGCGGTGCACCCCGACACGCACCCTGCGCATCCGAGTCTCGCTTCACCTCCGGTGCACACTTCACCAGGCGACCCTCACCGACGCCTCCTGTGCACCACAACACGCACCTTGCGCGTCCGAGACTCACTCCTCCGTCGATGCACACGTCCACCAGGCGCTCTTCACCAACGCCTTCTGTGCACCATGACACGCACCCAGCGCGTCCGAGTCTCGCTCCTCCTCCGTGTGTCCAAGATCACAGGGCACACCTTCTGAGGGTCTCAAGCTGCCACAACACGCGCCCACCGCGTTGCTTGAAACGTCTCCGGAAACTTTTATGCTCCTGTGTTTCCAAACAGGGAGCCAGCTCACCTCGGGCCCTTGGGGTTACAAGACACAGCACAAAGCACAGTCTTCTTCAAGCAGGGGGACCCAGCGCCTCCAAGCACAGTCCCAAAAGCCTCTCCCTTAGTTAGAACAGCAAACTGCAGACCAGCCCCAGATCACGAAACAAGGATTGGTCTCCCCCAGCAGCCTCTTCAGTTGCTCCTTCTTTAGCAGAGGTTCCTCTTGACCACAGAATGGGTCAAAGCCTTTTCAGTCTCAATCCATTTCTGTTTCATTCCAACGTTCAGGGGTTTCAGCTCTCATAGATATACCCCTAAATGTCTTTGAAGTTCGTTGTGCTCAGGGGTCCTTGACCCCTGCCTAAATCAGTTCTGGGTGTCTCTCTCCCAGTGGCACCTTTCTCCCTTTGATACTGGGGGTCTGGATCCTTAATCACTCAGCAGGAGATGGGTCAATTGTTTTATAGCCGCAACCCAGGCCTCTTCACCTCCCGGGCTCTCCTCACATACTCTCCAGCTGCAGGTCAGCCTGGTGCCATCTCACCCCCTCCCCTCTCAGATCCAGACAGTCAATCCACATTCAACAGAGACACACAGAAAAGCTTAAAGCACAAAACTCAGCCACTTTCTAAAAGAGCGGCTTCTGAAAACACAGTGACAAAACCCCTTTCATAGAAAGATGGGTTATGACGCTGTGAGTTCATACATACCAAACTTCACTTCTCCATTCTAAACTTATGGGAAACTAGGATAACAAACACAATACCCAGCCTCCCCCATTCTGTCCTATGGGCAAATGGCCTTTCACCAGTAAAAAACAAAATGGAGTGTTTTTCACTGTCAGGACATAACACACACCTCAGTATATGTCCTGCCTTTTACTTACACGGCACCCTGCCCAGGGGTTACCTTGGACCTACAACAGGGGTGCCCACGGTGCATGTAAAAGGGAAAGAAAGGCCTGACAAGAAGCTGTACTTGTCAGGACACATGCTAACTTAGCAAACTGCGCGCAGGCCCTACACTGTAGGCCTGAGTTCCCTTTTCCGCGCGCCCTTGCATTACTAGCCCTGGCACACACAGTGCACATCACTAGGGACTTTACTAGTAAGGCAAACATACCAATCATGGCCAACCAATTACCATTACACTTTACACAGGGAACTACTGTACTTTGACACTGATCAGCAGTGGCAAAGTACCCAAAGCATCTAAATTCTCACTCTATGCCAGGAAAACGGTCTAGGGGGAAAGCAAAAAGGTTTAGGGAACTTTAGCCAAAAAGGCCAAGTCCTACAATGCCTATACAAGATCAAAAAACCTTAAAGAATTACTCTCCAAACCACAAGTCAAAACAGATACACGGTTTGAAGGAACAACATTTTTTTTAAACTGTATACATTGCAACAACGTGATTACAGGGACAAATTTAACTCATCCTAATACGGGGGAAGTGATAAAACTATCACACACATCGGACTGTAATTCCAATAATGTTATTTACAGCATTAAATGTCCCTGCGGCAAGGTTTATGTAGGCAAAACAGAGAGGAAAATAAAGACGCGAATCACAGAACATAAAAGCACAATACGGACACAAAACAAGACTTCTAGTCTGGCTGTACATTGGCAGGAAGCACGACATACTATTTCACAATTACGTTTTCAAATAATTGAGGTGATTAAAAATCAACCAGGTCGAGATACCACCAGAGTATTATTACAATGTGAAACATATTGGATTAAATGCTTGAATGCATTATCACCCAAAGGACTCAATGATAAGATTGATATGATTTGCTTTTTATAATATTACTTAAGTAACAACACAGCCATAATATCTTGTATTTAACATGAACTCAGTAACTAACATTCAGGGCTATTCATTTTCACCATGATATAACTTTCCAATCTTCTCAGCAAAACTAGCAACAACATGATGCATTAGATATTGAATGTGAGTGGTGTGAAAGATTTAAGTATTGATGGAACACGTAACTGATTAATGTATTCACCCTTGTACACCGAATTCCACTCTGACACTGCAATTTAGTTTTCAAAGGGAGCATGAAGCTGGGTGACATAGGGCACGCACCATGGGAACTGTATTATTGAGGTTGAGGCATTTTTGTTAGTTTTAGGTATGCATCGGCCAAACAACCTCACAGTACTGTGATATTTAATATGGAACTTATTGGGTTAGATTCCAGCAGTGTTCGAGAAACTCTCAATGGTATTTGAGTAAATGCCATGTGATGAGTGGTTAGAGAATGAATACATCCTGAGTCAATTGAGTGTTGCATTATGCAACAATACGCGGTGGTTTCAGTGATATGAGTCTGGCTTTTATTACACCCAGTATTGGGTTTCATGAGTTAATACCAGATAACTACGGGAACGAAAAACTCATTTTAAGATGGCAGCCGCCATGAACACAGTGAAGAATGCGGGTTAACAGTCCGTCTTTGTTGTTGATCGTAGATTACTCAGGTTTTGGTAATAAACCGAGAGCGGGCAGCTGAGAACTAACGCGTGCAAGGAGACGTTTGAGCAGAGCAACAGGAAATGGTATGTAGAGTTGATTAGAGGTGGTGTACAATAGTTTGTAGCTTTCTAGAAAGCCATGTTAAGTGCATTTCTGGCATCATGTTTTCAGGTTGTCACGGGTTCTCAAGACGCACAATTACGGTAGTCGGTTTTGTGAGACCACGCAAGCAGGATTATACAAGTAAGAAAAGCGGGTGATCATGCGTTGAGAGAAATGCGTAAAGCATCTAGTCATTTTTAACTGTATTGTTAACTTTGGTTATTATTGTTTCAGTTGAACGCGAGACATTGACATACGTTAACCATGAGTCTGTACAGTAATTACAAAGTAAGTGGAGGGGTGGGTACATGGATTAGCGCCATCAGTGGATAGTATTCACCACAGGGAATGGTGGCATTTTCTGATAGGAGTGGATAAACCCTCTGGAGCACGGTGAGAAGGTGAACAGGCATGGCAGTAACCAGCACTAAGTGATGGAGAGCAACAAGCACAACTCACATGAATAATGGTGGTATGAATGCATTGAATGATTTGATCAATGAGTGATAAAAGGGGTCCGTATCATATTTTTGGCCTGGCAGGGTTGCATGAGAATTAGAGCAACAAATGTGGTGAACAAATACTTACAAGTAGAAGCACTAAATAATGCTGGGAAAATACACATATAAATGAACAGTTCATGTTATGATTCAAGTTGAAGATCAACCCTTGTACATTGTTTGACATTTTTCTTTTGCAGATTTGCCCCTGAAGAAGGGACCCAAGTCCCAAAATACATTGGGCTTGAAAATTAAGATTGTTTTACCGTATCTTTGTCAATATTTGAAGCACTAAAAAAGATTGTATTTACAATATGGTAGTGGATTGTATGTAAATTCATGATTGTTAATGGATTACAACAAGAAGTATAAAGAAAATATTTCAGAGAATAATTATTGTCATCCAGCATGATGACATTGAAGAAAAGTGTTTAGTTTGTGCATTATATAATAGTGAACAGTGCACACTGTAATCAGGTTTATTTATTGTCAATTGCATTATTATTTTGAGTATGTATTTTTTTTACAGCATACATTTCAGAGTAGCACCATAGGATAAAAATCACATAGATTTCTGATAAACCAACAGTCAGGAGTGCACTTCACACTCATACCCACTTACATGTTCTTGCTTTACCATTCTGAGTCTCTGCCTCCCTGTGGAATCAACATTTGGTCTAGGCTGACAGTTGTGCTCTAGAATGTCACACAAAGGGAGCTGAGGCATGCCCTGCATATCCTGATGACCCATCAGCAGGCTGATGGTTCTTCCTGAGCTAGAGTGGTGGTAGGAGTTGTCATTGACACCTGAATAGGGCTGTACCTGTTCTCACACAAAGCTGTCTCTAACCCCTGTAGTGTGTCTGGAGCCAGGTCAGGGCAAAGCATGGCCTTGTGCACTACCAAGACTATGCTTTCAAGTTTGTCTACTTCAAAGGAAGAAACTGGTATAAATACTGAAGCTGTGACCCCACATTTTTAGAACACTTCGGGACTAAGAGGAGATTCTGCCAAGAAGAAGAGCTGCAGTGTAGCAGGGATTCTGCAAAATCACAGAACTATGCTTGGGATTATGGGAGCTTAGTAGACAGGGACTGAGTTATCCTCCCACCTTAGTGCCCATGAGCCCGGGACCGACTAGCTATAGTGTCTCACTTGCCCTCCTACTCACTCACAGTGGAACAAGTGATTTGACACCCCAGATCACAACACTCCCGACTCTCTCAGGAATCACAGTTGCAAGATAAACCCTTTCGCTCACACTCTTGTACTCATCCACAATAAGATCTGACAGAGACACGAAAAAGTTTAAAATGTTTATTTTAACTAACGTGCTCTAGTATGCAGCATACGTGCCACAACCAGTAGAAAAATGCCTAACACAAATACGATCAGCAGAGCTAGTAGTCCGTAAATCATAAAAGGAGCGGTCATGATATACGACAGTTTAGCCTAACCCCCTCCCCTTGTACAAAAGTAAGATGATTATATATTAGAAGATCTCTGGGTGTTATCAGCAGACCCCGTACCTCAGTCTATAGATGGTAGATCTACATCACAGGTGCTGTCACGCTCTTCTCCCTGGAAAGGTCCCTCTCCAAGTGTGTGTTACCTATCCATGTACCAAAGCACGTGTTCCCAAAGAAACAACAGCTGCATCTGCATGTTTTGTCTAGGTGCTAGGGCCTGACCAGAACAAAATAACAAGGGGCATTGGTGTTCGGCCTTGTTCACAATGTTCAGACTAAATCCCAGGAACAAGCAAAGTGCAAAAACAACAGCATGTTCCATGTGAAAGTTTCAGTGTGGCACAAGCCAGGGTCAGATATGCTCCTAATGCACCCTTGCTTGACAAAATACAAAGCTGGCAGTTAAATTAAACATTTTTGTAGAGATGATTTTGGTTCACAGCCTTGGACTACATGGTCCACATGCAAACAACGTTAAGAAAGTCTTTTGGCGTCCACTTGTTCACGAGGCTGCAGAAGATGCCACATTATTTCTCTGACTATCAGTCAGTGCACGTAATATTCTCTGACACCATTGTTTAGTTAGGGTAACAGACTGCTCTCTGGCTTTCATGTACAACGCATTACAAAAATGTGTTATAGCAATGCCTTCAAACAGTGCAAAGAAGGTAGAATTCATAGTCAACGAAGCAAGCATGAACGTTCTTTTAATTTGGACATACTCGTGGTGTTAAGGCCTTGTGCTCTCCACGTGTGACCACTGCTCACTTGGGGGCATATTAACAAGGCGGCGATAAACAATTATCGCCGCTTTTGCGGCCGTTTTCGGCCGAAAAGCGGCGATAATTATATCGCTTTATCAGCAAAGACACGCTATCGCGTGTTTTGCTGATTTTGCTCCCGCTTCCAGCACGCATGACTTCGCATCGATAATGAGATGCAAAGTAGGCGTGTTCTGTGGAAACAACATGGTAAATATCGCGAAGGCAGCTTCAGCGATATTTACAATGCGGGGAAGCGATTATTTATCGCGTTAAGTATGTTTTAACGCAGGAATTTAACGTCTGTTAAATTCCTGACTAAGGCATACTTAACATGGGGGGTGGATTCTGTGGCTAAGACCACAGGCCCTATCATCTAGGATATCGCCGTTTTCCCATGGAAAACGGCGATATCCACGCTATCTCTGACATTTTTATCGCCTCGGCGATGCGCGTTAATAACGCGCTAACCGGGCGATAAATTCCAGAGATAGCCGGCGATAAATATGCAAGCGCTAAGCGCACTTTGCGATATTTATCGCCGGCCCTTGATAATATGCCCCTTGGTTTTTAGAGATCACCTGTGCAAGATCTTGCCAAGTCCAAAAGCCACCTCAACACCAAGTGTATAAGTCTTGTCGACCCGATTAATGCACTTTTAAGCTTCTATTTCAAGTTATTATCTAAAAATGTGCTCACTTGGTGATTGTTCATGAATTTCTTTAAACGGGCCTGTAAATTGCTAGCTTGTATAAAATAATATCATTTAGGTTGAATTGAACAAAAAGGTAAACATTAAAACTGCCTCGTGTATATGGGGACATGTCCAAATGTCTTTGTTTGTCAAGCTTTTAGTAAGGTTATTGAAGTAGAAATGAGACTTTCCAATGAGTCAGCCTTTTGAAAGGTGGCAGTGTGTGCATTACTGGAAGTGGCAGTGATAAACGAGGGCACTCACTCTACTGGCAAGCTGCACTCCTCTGAGCTCACTGTGACACACCCAGGAAGTGACTGCAATTTAGTATCGCCGCACAGAAATGAAAGGCTTGGCTGGCATCATGCTGACCAATATGACATGTTTAATTAAAATTTATTAAATTTAGCTTGAACAAAGTATCGGTGAACGCATGGTAGTACTCGCTCTGGTAATCTTTTGAAAGGTCTTCATTGTGAACCTCAGGTGAAACTGAATGTTTTGCTTGCAGTTCTGCCAAACTGTGCCACGCCACACAGTGCCATGAATTCCAAGCTGCTTACCGTCGCTTTTTGTGTATTTTGTTAAGAATGCTCCTTACATAGTTTGAAAGAGGACACAAAAATCAAGAATATAACTTTCAAAACAGGAATCATTTTATGTACATTTGCAGGGATACAGAAAATAAGTTAGAAGCCTCCTTCCTCCACCTGCCTTCCAGTTGTCAGCTACATTGTGGTAATACCACCAATCTGATGGCAGTATCCTGCAACTTCCAGCGTCTTCCCAAATGCCCCTTGTAAGAATATGTTAGTGGTTTTCTCAGCCAAATTTTTGCATGGCCTGGTGGAAATGAGGGATGTGCAGCTGAGTTGCAGCTGCCACTTCGTGTTTCGTAGCTGTGCTGCATGAGCTCATGAACATGCACGTTGAAATGTTGAGCTAGTACCCGCACTTTAGACAGTAAGATTCCATGAAAAAAAGAATTGCAGGGCAGGCAGGCAGGCCTATGATACAGCCGTTTTACTGTAAGAAACATGCTAAAACAATCATTGGCAAAGGGAATGGGTCTGGGGGATCCGATAGCTGCCGTGGACTTGCGGGGATCAGAGACAGCCATCTTGGATTAACTTTTAAATCAGTTCTAAATGCATTGAAAAATGGCAGCCGCTGAAAGTGTGTGCATCTACGGTGGCCAGTTATAAATGCTTTTTGATGTTTTAAGCATTGCTTTCAAAGGCATCCACAGTAGATGCACATGCATCCACTGTGGCAATATTTGAATGCTTTATTTATTTTAATTCAGTGCTTTAAATGGGAAAAAATAAGTGCAGGTACTCATTAAAATGAGCTAGAGGTGTAGTGAGGGGGCGGGGCTAGGGGCGGGGCTAAGGGCAAGACATGATGAAATTTAATGACTTCTATATTAGTTGCAGCACATACCAAAACACATGAGAAATGTGTTTAAACAAAGCACGTTAACTCATTACACAAAATGAAAGAGAAATGCTATAATATGTTAACATTTCCTTGTTTTGCAATAGTTGCACCTTCTTAATGCCATACTGTTAATTGCTGTTTGGCACAATACTATATATTTTTCAGCACGTGAGTAGGAAGAAACTGAAAATACCCCCACTTTGAGCCAAAGCTCTTATGGCATAAAGCAAATGAAGCAAATCATCATGACCCTCCCCAGAAGATATCTATTGTCTCTTCCATAGATATATCCATTCATCCTACCATTCACCTGCTGATGCCCACCATTTAACCTTTACATTCTGTCGTCTATTCAGTCTTTCATCCATCATTCAGTTTTTCACCATTCCGTCTGTCCACACTTCATATCCAAACCTATCTATCCATCCTTCCACTCATCCATCTCTTTATCCACCCTTTCGCTCATTCATCAATCCTTTTGCTCATCTATCCATCAACCCTTTCACTCCTTTACTCCATCCACCCTTTCATTCCATCCACCCTTTCACTCAATCCCTCCTTTCACTAATCTATCATCCACCCTTTCATCCATCCTCCCTCCCTTTCATTCATCCATCCAATCTTTCACTTATCCACCCACCATCCGCCCTTTTATCCAATCATCCACCCTCTTTCACCCAGCCATCCATGCTTTCACTCATCCATCCATCTATTCATCCATCCATCTATACATCCACCCTTGCTCACTCATCCATCCACTCACTCACCCACCCACTCACCCACTGAAAATACCCCCACTTCGAACCAAAGCTCTTATGGCACAAAGCAAATCATCATGACCCTCCCCAGAAGATATCTCTTGTCTCTTCCATAGATTTATCCATTCATCCTTTCATCCTACTATTTACCTGCTGATGTCCACCATTTAACCTTTACATTCTGTGGTCTATTCAGTCTTTCATCCATCATTCAGTTTTTCACCATTCCGTCTGTCCACCCTTCATATCAAGACCTATACATCCATCCATCTCCAAACCTATCTTTTCACTCATCCATCTCTTTATTCTCCCTTTATCTCATTTATCAATCTTTTCGCTCATCTATCCATCAACCCTTTCACTCCTTTATTCCATCCACCCTTTCATTCCATCCACCCTTTCACTCATCCATCATCCACCCTTTCATCCATCCTCCCTCCCTTTCATTCATCCAACCAATCTTTCACTTATCCACCCATCATCCGCCCTTTTATCCAATCATCCACCCTCTTTTACCCAGCCATCCATGCTTTCACTCATCCATCCATCTATTCATCCATCCATCTATACATCCACCCTTGCTCACTCATCCATCCACTCACTCACCCACCAACCCTACCTACTACGTTATTTATGAATCTTTGTCGCCAAGGAGACATGTACACACAAAGTGCCAACCATTTACTTTAAAATACCTCCCGAGAGTGTTTTGATTCTCTCTCTCTTTCTCTCACTTTTTTCTTACAAAAAACAGGTATACAAATGCAGGCAAACACACAAACATAAGCAGACACACAAAAGACTCTGGTATGATAAAAAAGCCATGTTATACTCTTCACCTACCATGGCTTTTTTAATTGCCACCAGGGCCGGACTGGCCGTAGCCTGATTGCCACTGCCAGGGGAATGCCATGATTCCTGTGTTTGCACAAATGCACAGGATAGTGTGAATGTGATTGACAGCACAGGGCCTGTTCGGACCCTGCTCTGTCAAGCACAGCGTGATGGTGAGCACCCGGACATTATTCAAATGAGCCCTGCTGAATAGCTCAACTGGGGCTCAGATCGGGGCTACAGAAGCCGCGCCTTGGCTGCCAGACACATTCCACTCCTGCTCATTAGCACTCTCAGCCAATGAGCTTACCTTTTCATGAGTACCAGTACTCTCCTCGGCAGTGGAGAAGTGCCTGTACTCAGAGTGATAAATCTCAGAAGTGCTGGTACTCAGTACTGGTGAGTACCGGCCCATTTAAAGCACTGTTTTAATTAATCCAGTTGAGTGATTGATGGCCACTTTGGATGCGTAGGCATCAGTAGGGATCATCTTTCAATGTTTTTTTTTTCAAATGAACAAAACCAATCATAGGTGCCCATGGCACTTGCATGCACATGCACACAAGAGACCATCCTCTTGAAATGGTAAAAAAAATATTGTGGTGGATGACAAACAGTGAAACAAAGTTAAAAAAAAGACAAAAAAACAATGAACTGGGCTAGAGTATGTTGGGTGGTGGAAGAGGGGTAAGAGAGGTGAATGGAAAACAAGGACAGAAAATAGTCCCTCGCAAGCACTGCAAAGCAAGGTCTGACATCAGCAGTGGGAAGATACACCATCTAAATAGAGCACTGTGAGACTGTAATGCACTTGGGTGGGACAAACATACTAACTATTAAGGAGGAAAGCCATTTGATCAGAAGCACAGAAGTGAAATATACCATAAAACCACTGAATCATGCAGAAGAGACTGACTCCAAGTATAAGCAATATATTCAAAACAATAGTCATTGCCAACAAACAGCTAAAGCTGCCTATTGCTGAGGTCTAAAGGGGCACACTCTTATGGAACACTATCACCCTATGGCTATATAGGTCTTGATATGATAGCCAGTGGTGCAAAGCATTTCAAATTTTTTAAAATATTTTATTTTTGATATGCTTGGGATACAGCTAAATTATGTTCTAATTCACACATTTCACATAGTAATTAAGATCCGACATTGGGCAGTTGAAAAAAAAAAAGAAGTAAAACCAACTATGCATAGGGGCCCTTCACCTTTTCCCTAAAGGTCAATATATACATATATTCAAAGCTATCTAAGAGATTGCATACATTCTAACCACATAAACGATTTATCTTCTCTAAAATGCAAGTACAAAAGTGATAGAAACGGCATAATCTCTTCTGAATAGCGCTCTATAGTCTTACAGTGCTTAATTCCACCCATTCACACACAATTATTATTGCATGTATCACTATAGAGCAACCAGTGCATACAAAACCATCAGCAAAGACAGTTAAAACACAGTTCATACAATCCAACCTTTCCCCTAAAGTGCAATATATACTTATAGTCAGAATTATCTGAGAGAGGCCATATATTTTAACCAGATTTGAGGATCTGGGTGTATTATATGTTATGGTTTGGTAGTCTTATCATGGAATAAACTTGAAAAAACCTTTAGTGGGTCCAGTCAGGCTTGTTTGTAAACCTTAAATTTAATCCCGGGTAGCTGTGGCTTTGAGCAGCAAGGCTTAGACAATGGAACTGAGGGCAATATTTATGACTTGGTCTGAGTTTCTCTTGCACCACACAACATGCTGCAAGAGCAACGCAAACTGTAAGTCAGATCTTTGAAGCCCCGTAAAACCACTTTGCTTGGGTTTGAGTGGCTTCCAAAAATCTGGAGTAACGCAATGCAGCACAAATTGCTGTGTTGCGTTACTCTGCCCTAGGTAGGCATTCCATGGCTTTTCTCAAGCACCTCCCATGGTTTTTGACACGTTCCCAGATTTACAAGACCTTGTAAACCTGGGAATAAGCCAAAAAGATACACCTTCCGAGGAGAGCTGTAACAAGGAGAAATATTGTTATTTCTCCTCTATGTGTACTGCATTCTGCAGCAGACATATAAAGAGGAAAATGTCTCTCAGGATTCTTTTTGGTGTCCCTTCCTGTACAAAAACAATCCTGGTGCAAGGGTGCCTGCGTTGGCACTAGGCAGCCTATTGTGCTCCAGCACAGCGGGAAAAGTCAGGAATGCGCCATATGCCTTAAATACGGCGCATTCCTGCTTTTCCCAGTGATGTAGTGCAGAGCAGCAAGGTGACTTGCTGTGCTGCACAGTGCCACTCTTTCATAAATATGCAGCTTAGTGTAAAGCATTTACAAGTAACAGACAATGAAATAGGAAAGCCGCACAGCACGAAAGAAACACAACACTAATTTATAAAAAATAAAGTGTATTTTTATGAATTTTTGGATGAGCCAAATCCAGCAGAGGGTACCGGACAGCAGCTGTTTCTTTCCTCGGGGGCGCGGGGGTTGCACCCACCCTATTACAAACTGCATGTCTTTTAAAATGCTAAGTAACACCAGTGGCGATGTTACTTAGCATTTTAAAACAAATGTAGAAGGCTTGCACCAGCTCTGCTGCTGCCTGCCCGCCTGATGGATGACGCTCTGAATCAGACACGGGCGTCAGACTGGGCACGCAGGCAGTCAGGCAGATTTCTTGTGACACATGCGCTATTGCACATGTGTCACTTAAAGTTCAGTAAACCGGGCTGACATTGTGCCAATCCTGTGTTTACGGATTGGGGGCCCTTGAAACCGTCCAGAAACAACACCAGGCAGCGTCATAGTTCCAAGCAGCCCCGGGCGGGTACAGTACAGGCCATGTACCTTCCGAGGCCCCTATTGTCTAAAGCTGCTGCATGATGACCCCGCCCTTTTCCCAGGCGTCAGGGATGGCGAGGGGTCATAAAGCACAACTGGCCACACCCATCTCTGTGACCAGATGGGAAAGGTAGGGTTTATTTTATTTTTCTATAATGCCTGCAACATAACTACTTTAATCACTGCACTTTGTATTGTGCTGTGATAATTGTAGTAATGCTGCATTTTATTTTAAAGAAATGCTTTGAATCTCATTTGATTTGATGTCAGAATCATGAAGGTTGAGTCACATGCTGCAAGCTGTAAACAGAATGCACTGCGCATGGTTCTGCTAAGTGTATGTCTGTTTATAGCATTTCAGCTGGAATTACAGCGTAGAGCTTTCACTTTCAGTTTCTGTGAAAGAACTGTGGCCTCGACTTGGACGACTGCAGCACGTCACCAACCCTGGCCTCGACTCATCAACCTATAGGACTGACTTGGGACAGAAGCTGCCTGATAGGGTAAGTTTAAAACACTAAGGGGCAGATTTACAAGCCCCCTGCGCCACCAGTACGTCACTTTTCGTGACGTACTGGTGGCGCAGGGGGCTCCTCGATATTTACAAGGAGAGGAAAAGCCACCATGCGTGACTTTTCCTCTCCTTGTAAATACCGTCCCTTCACACGCAGCACTTTGCGGTGAAGGGGCGTTCCATGGGTGTTGCTGTGGGTGTTCCCACGCAACACCCATGGAACAAGACACATCTCCAGAAGTACGAGAAATCGTAACTCTGGAGATGCGTCTGAAAGCTACGCCACCCTAGAGGTGGCGTAGCGAGGCGCACCGAGGAGAAATGTTTTCATTTCTCCTCGTTTTTTCCTCTTTCAATGCGTGCTGCATTCTGCAGCACGCATTAAAAGAGGAAAAAGCCTGTACTGATTGTTTTTGTGCAGAAAGGTGCCCCTTCCTGCACAGAAACAATCTCCCCATGGCGCAGGCATCCATGCACCATGGTGCAAGGGTACCTGCGCCGGCGCTAGGCAGCTGTTTGTGCGCCAGCGCAGGGAGAGCACAGGAATGCGACATATTCTTGTAAATATGTCGCATTCCTGTGCTCTGAAAGTGCCGCAGCGTGGCGCAGCCAAAGGGCTTGCAGCGCCACGCTGCGGCACTTTCTTGTAGATCTGCCCCTGTATATTTTGTATTTAGTATTTAAGCATATTGCATTGCCACACATATGTTTAGCAGGTCTATAATGAGTACATTTGAGCGGTTTACAAGCTTTAACAAATTAGATTTTGCATTGGGGTTGTGCCCAAAAAGTAATGCAACCCCAATGCAAAATCTGGACCTCAACATATACATTTATTTTTTTAAACCTCTGCCACAAAGAAATTGGCAACGATTAAATCTGTCCTGCACAATTGTTTGCAAAGTCTGCATTTTAAGATATCTCATGTGGTTAAGGCACCTGTTGTAGAGATCTTTGCGTGCGCAGAATATATCAGTGAATACAAATAGTGGAAAGATAACTCTGGGAGGTAACGCATTTGCTTGAGAGAAATTTGTTTTATCTAGTTCCAGTTTTGAATCAAAGTAGCATAGATGGTTAATATGGCTCCTGCAAAGCACATCATGTAATATGCAGATGACTGAATTTTATTTTATGTAAGCTAGGTAAGTGGGTTACTGCACAGATATCCTTTTGTTATTTGCAGTTCCAAAATTGTAATCCTCTAATATAACACAGTGAGCTAAGAGGGACATGTGACTCTTACACCTTGTTGCCCTCACATACTTATGTAACACATCCTGTACATTGATTTACACAGACCTGATTTATTGTAAATATATAAAGTGTACATGTGATCTAAAAAGCTCTGACACCCTACATACGGATGAGAAACACTATAAAAGAAAAAAAAGGAAATAGTCGTATTTAAATTATTTGTGTGACAAACCAGCACATCTGACATTATTATAGTGCATGCATCTGTCTTATATATACAGGGACTGAACAAAGTCAAAAGCATGCCTCTCTTAAGTACTTGTGAAGTTATAACAAGCTGTGAGCCTTCCTGTCCCCTCCATTGCATTTGGATCTAGGTATGAGGCTCCGGATAGCTTCCAGCCAGAATACTGGAACAAAAGAAGGCCTGACAGCCCCTTAACTTCGGACTTTGTTATGGGCACAGCAGTAATCTAATAAGCCCCTTCCCCACCTGCAAGTTGCTGCTCGGAATGAAAGCAGACAACATGCAGACACTGCTGAATGTGTCCTGGTGCCTTAAAATGACACAGGGACAAGTTTAGTATATTTCTATGGGGCCCAACCTATTGGCGGGGTAGATGGCATATACCCTGTGGAAATAGTGGGTAGATGCTGTCTACCCGCCTGTACCCTCAACTCGTGCCCTTGGTATAAGAATGTCACCCACATACAAAGTCTACATGAGAGCTGTCTTGCTGCTTAGTGCACTAATGGCACTGTCACTAGGGTGGGGGCAGGGACAGAATGATTCTAAGTTCATGTTTAAACACTATCACTTTTAATAAAGGCTTCTCAGTGCGGTGCTATAAGGTGACATGAAAATGTCAAAGCTTCCAAATGTTAAAAAGATACACATTTTGGAATTTTGACGAGAGTGCATGTTCCACATTTGCAGTCCTGTCAAGTACCATGCATCAAGGGTCAGACTAGTATTAGTGTCTGTTAGAAACGGGTAGCGTGGTGCAGAGCGGGCGGGCTAAACTCCGGAGGAAATGTGTAAAGCATCGGCGCAGCACTCACAGGCGACACACCAGGCACACTACAAAAAGAGACCACACCAGGTGATGTGAAAATAACTTGTGTATTGTGACATAAACACGTCAGAATGTAATCACAGTTGCATATACATGGTGCCAACCGGCACTGGGTAGCAATTTGCACGGGGACTATTTACAAGGCAGGGCCAATCGGGCCGCTGCCGGAATCACCACAAGCACAGGGTGCAAAAGATAAATGAAAGTTCATAAGTATTACTAAATGTAATCAGTCCGTACCTCCTGGTAGAATAATGAACTTAGCATCCTCTCTTCTCCTGGGCAGACCACGTGCTCACAGGGTGCTAGGCAGCAGGCAGTAAGATATAGTGCTCACCAGGTGCTGGGCTTAGGACGGCAGGAGAGCAGGCAGGCAATACTGGGCAAGATCAGCAGGCAGTGGGTACTCATCAGAACAGGACAGCAGCTCCTAGAAGCAGTCATCTCCCATAAAGTGGCACTCCTCCTGACAGAGCAGTCTTCACTCCAGTAAAGGGCTCTCACTGGCCCTGTGGACAGCGGAGGGGTGCAGATGGGCACAGGGGCCAGCACACAGGCCCAATGTGGCGGTACCTCCTGGCAGAGTGTCCCCTCTCATTCAGGTCCACGCTCAGTCTGAGCACATGGAGGCACAGCCCCCCTCACCCCACCTACCAGAAAGGGCTGGAAGCTTCTGGAAGGTTCCCTGTGAAACCAGTCCCAACTGGTTTAGGGGGAGGTGTAGAGCACCCTGGGTGCCAGGCTTCCCTCCAAAAGCTGGGGGTGCTGGGAAACAAACGACTAGACTGGTAACCCACCTCTGGCAGGCAGGCACAAGCACACAGCCATGGCGTCCATTTTAAAAGTAACATTTTACAAAGGTGCATTTCTACACTGGTGGAAATAAAGGTGCGTACACCATTGCACAGCATTTATTATTTTCAGTTCAGACCCACCATGTCAGTAAAAAGGCTGGGGGAAAAGCGAAAAATTCAGGGAAAAAGGGCCAAGTCCAACAGTGTCCCATCACCACACTAGAATGCATTATTCATTCATACTATATCACCCATGGGCCATGACCACCCTGCACACTGTATCAGAAGCTGCATTTAAGCGCTGGCAGTAAGTGCACTGTGGAAAGCATGCAGTCTGTCCCACTTATTTACTTGGGATGTTCAAATTTGGACACTGCCTGGAAAAATAGAATCACCCATCTCTTGCCAAACTGGCTTCTGTCCTGAGTGTAAAACTCTCTTTTCAGTCAGTGCATGGTCATCAAGAAAGTAATTGCGGACCCGGCTGCAGACCGTGCCCCACATGGATCCAAAGGGTGGCACTTTGCTTACTGCTGTTTTCTCGAAAGTCACCAGACTACAGGCTGCTTTGAGGGGGCAGTGGGCAGTGGGCTTGGTGCAGAAAGTTTTCAACCTCAGGGTCTGGTTGCTGGGGAATTTTCACTGGTTTATCTGTCCCCTGGCTCCCCAACCCCCTGAATGTTGCTGTTGAAAAACCTAAACCCACCAATACCCCTTTTCAATGTTCTCCTTCCTCTGCTCACTACACCTCCAGGATTCCAGAATTTAGGCCCAGCACCAATTTAGGTATGGCCCACGTTTGCTTTTAATTGGCAACTTTTATGTTCCTGTTTTTTTGGTAAAAAAATGAAACCACAATTTAATTTTTCCTTATGCTCCTTGTGCAAGCCTTTATAAATGTGTTCTACTTTATTTCTTTATGTTAGTTTATAGATGTGTAGTTGATTCTGTTAGATTATTTATTTATTTTCATAATCCATGCCCCTGGAATTCTGGAGTTGAGGCAATTTAGGTAAAGCGCTGCTGCAGTGTACCACAGTTACTCATCCAGTCCAGACAGGTTGGCTGCACAGTTTAAAAGGGCCATGCCAGTCTCAGTACTTGGTCAAAGCCAGCGCCCAGCAGCAAGCACTACTGAGGTGCAGCGTCCGAGGCCAGTCTTGGAATGCCTCTAACCTGCAAAAATAAATATTAACAGCCTGGCTTACTAGCTAAATGCATCTACTGCCAACAAAGTCGGCGCAGTGCAGAGCCAGTGATTGGGTCAGGCTGGACTTGGAGAGCAGAAGTTCAGCAATCAGCACTAGCTCCACCTGAGACAGTCCCTTGTCAGTTGACTGTTATGTACCGAGGAGAGACGTGAAGAGAGCAGGCAGTGGAGTGCAGTGTGACTGGTGCTGAGAAGGACTGATTCCTGTGTCAGTGGGCACTTTTTGCCATAGACATGTGAGTCCAATACTGGGGAACTTTAGAAGTTTTGTAGCTTAAGGGAAGAAGGTCATGATGCTCTCATGGGCATAGGCTGACTGCCAGGGTAGTGCAGGAGAGTCCTGGGGATGTACAATAATATGTCTCTCAGGCTTGCTTGTCCTGTACCAAGCCTAGAGAGAACTCCAGTGATGCTGATTGGAATACTGATCAACAGTCAGGAGGAACTTTGCACAGACAGGTCGAGTGAGTCCAACACTACTGGGGAGCAGTGGGGAGGACTTAGCACTGCGTGGTGACTAGTAATAGATTCTCAATAGGTTAGTGACCTTCCATTTCAGTGGTTTTGCAGCAGTTTCAAGACCTTTTTAGAGATCTTCGTTGATCAAATGGGGATAATTTCTGATATAAATCATTTTACATGGACTTCATTGCTTGGGTTTATTTGCAAGAAAGTGTCGCTCGAAGTGCCACACATTTGGTAGTAGAATGTCACTCATAAGTACACTGAACCCATGGAAATGTCACCCATAAGCAATATGGAAACTTGGCAGCTATGCTGTTGTAAAATAGCACCCTCAGCTACTAGCGAGTTGAATCAAATCCCATTTCCATTTCCACAAACTTTATTTCGGTCGTTAAGACCATAAAAAGTGAACAAGAAACAATGATACATAAGATACATAGAGAATGGGGAGTACATAAAAATAAAATGAGAACAGAGCTCAGTTAAAATTTCGATAGAATGCATCAAAATGAAGAAAAATCAATGTTAATATAACACTGCTAGACAGCTGCCAGCATTTACCCCAAATCAAGTTGGTATCTTTATATTTCCAATATTCAATATAATTAATTTTGAAATGTGACAGGTTAAAAGATGATAAAAGATAAATTAGATGGTTAAAAAACTATAATAGATAAAAGATAACAGAAAGGGGAAAGTTTAGACTTGCAGAACTGGTTTTAGCAATGACCTAAGGATGTGCCACATAGAGTTCAAGAAGCGGGAAACTGCAAAAACTATGTGTGGATGGGAGTCTGTTCGCAATAATCTGTATGCCTCCACATACTGCCTGCACCCCAGGTTCCTGCAGAGTGGAATTAACCAGCGTCTTCTGGCCGATTTGTACCCGGGACAAAAAAAGAGAACGTGAATGTCAGTCTCGTTGGGGCAGTTACATGCAGGACACCCCAGGGGGGAGGCTTTTGACCATTTGTTGGTAAAGGCACAAAGAAGGAGAATCCCTATTCAAAACTGAAAGTAAAGTTTCCTTACCAAAAAAGGTTGAATGACATCCATAAAGTGCTCAAAGTGGTACTCATCTTTGATGTTTAAAAAGTCGACTGTTAAATGTCCTAATAAAGTATTCCCCTGTATGTCAGCTAATTTAAGCGATCTATATGCTCTGACTAGTGAGAGACGTGAAATGGCCTGGGATGCTGCTTCCGGGTTACTCCATAGATTTGGCAATCCTAACTTGTAGCATGTATCCCTGATGTATGAGAACCATGGCAAGTTACCTGAGCCCGAGTAGCCCAGAATCTCCTTTAGTTCTGTCCGGTATCCTGCAAGTTCCGGGGTCACCCACAATCTAAAGCCAGAATGTTAATGGGCGAAGGCCTAAGTCCTCCGCTATGGGTCTAATGCCAAGATCCATGCGTAAAGGAATAAGTGGAGTGCTGGGGGGAAGACCCAGCAGCTGTCTCATAAAATTATGCTCAGTTTTGGTCAGGCCACCGGGGGGACAATGCCCACAAAGCTCAGCCCCATGCATTACAGCACCCCTTATTTGCACTTTGTAAACCTCGGCCACCATGGCGGCCGGTTTACAAGAGGAGCTCCTGTAGGTTTTTAATACTCCCCCTACCGTCTGGGCAAGTTTGAGGCTAGCTTTAGCTATGTGAGGGCCCCAGTCAAACTTTTCAGACAGTGTGACACCAAGATATTCAAAAACTGTTACCCTCTCTAGTAAGGTACCATTTAAAGAGGGAATCGTTATAACTGTCATTTGATTTGACCTCTGCAGGCCTGTTCTGACTTTTCTCTCCTGCCTAGTTGCACACAAGAAATTCATTTTAGATCAGCAGGGTCATAACCAGGACCAGTCATAACTTCGAAGCTGTTTTTCAAATAGAACTTCTATAGTGGTCACTGTAAAATCAGAAGATTACTTGACACTGCTTGGATATCTAGCAATACTAAATGGCACTCGACCATGTACATATTCACAAATATTCACTGGACACAAACACACTTTGTAGCAAAAACACTCTTGCATAAATGCTTGCTGCGACCCTCTTGGTTAAATGTACACATTCATTGATGCAGTCACAGGTGCTTAAATGTGTGCACCAGTGTTGTGCACACACTTACATACACACATTTCCATGCACCTGCTCATATGTTCACACATACATGTTTTGTGCACATACTTTTGCACATCATAAAGATGCTTTCCTAAAGACAGCAGATGTATACACATACATAATCACATAATTTTATTTGCAAACACTTATACAGGCACTCACTGCAATGTATACATACTCAAACATACGCACGCAAAATGCACATTTGTTCACATAGACATATGTTTACATATGTTTACATGTGTGCATGCACATGTTTGCACAAATTTGCACCTCCACACAAAATTGCACACATCCTCATGCTTGCAGAGACCAAGAAACTTGCTTGCGCTCATGCACATTCTTTTAAAAACCACCCTTAATTTATTATTTTATATGTTTGTGTTTAATTGTTTTGTGTAAAACAGTATTGTACAGGAAGCATATTTGCCATAAACATTACATGAATGTAAAGTAATTGTTGGTAATAATTCTTGTTTTATTTCTTTTAGGACTTGAGAAATCGAAGTTAAGATTGGTCGTAAGATAATCGCATTCAAGATCAGTACTGAGAGACATCGAAAGAGGAAACGTGGTGGCATGGGCTCCACTGCAACAGGACCTTGACCTAAACTCATCCTCCTGGACCTTGACCTCAGGTCACAAGGTAAGACATGCTTCTCTATTTTGCACAAAGGTCCACATTTAGCTGTATATGGATGCCAACTGTGCGGTCAATGGAGGAAGTGTCTTTAGGTGTAGAGGCGTGTTGGTTGATCTTAGCAGTACAGTGCAGAGAGTATGAGGTTGTATATAATAAAGTTGACTTTTACAATGTCTACTACATTCAATTCGAGTTGAAATTTCAAGGGAATAATTTTGTGTCCTTCGTTATTAATTATAACACTTCCAAAATTTTTGATTTTTAAGTCTTTTATTATTGTATGCATTCTCTCATTTATCTAACTGTAGACTAATAATCCCTTAGTATCCCTTAATTCTTCCCATCCCTGGAGCCTTAAAACCCCAAACTGCCCCTTAATGCTACCCTTTCTTGATGCTTAAAAAAAGTTACTACTCTTTAATACTACCCTGACTCATAATAGCCCTTTACTACTCGTTGGTGCTACCCTGAACCCTAAAATCCCCTAACACTCCATTAAAGCTAACCTTCCCTGAATTTTAAAAATGCATTACTAGTCTCCTGCCCCCTTCACCCACCTCATTTTAAACGTTCCTGTCTATGCTAGAAGGAAGATGTCCCCTTTGCCTTGCTCCCAGTACAATTACCTTTGCTCTATACGGCATGGCATTTTACTATGATTTAAAGCCACTAGTTATCGTCATTCTGTTTTTCAGTTGGCAATATTTTTGACACAGATGTTTTTCAGTCTACTTTTTTCCCCACAATATTTTTTCTGTACACAGAGTATGAACAGTGAGCAGGATATATAAAATCTTTCCAATGTACTGTAACAGTGCGACTGCTGTCCATTTAGTAATAGAGTCCCTGATATGACGAGCACTGTCTATAGGGTGTAAATATAGACTGTATTGTTTGTAAAACAGCTCCGTTAAAAAACTTGGAGAACTTAGAAATGGTCTAACTTCAATGCTAAACTCATAATTTGAAAAATATAAATTCATTTTGCTGTGCTTGGTACAGATGGGTACTGGATATATCAGAGATCTGCCTAAACCTCTTTTAAAGGGTATTGCTCAATGAGAGCTTTATGGTTTTTAAGACCATTTTCAATATTTTCTATATTATTTGCCATCAAAGTGAAGCCCAAATTCATAAGTACATTGTTTTAGTGATTCAAACTAAACCCCATAATTGGAATACACCCTTTAAATTCTAGGCAGATCACTGAATTGACATGCTCAATCTTTTCAATCATCACTGGTGTTGTGCATGCAATAGCACCTAGCCTCAAAGCTTACACCATATTTTAATTATTAACAGGCACCCGGGAGGAAGTCTGCAAATAATTACAAAGCTATATACCTCTGGGGGGAAAGCTGTATGTGCTGCTGCAGACGTGTTCCTGTCAGAATGAGGATGGATGACTAATTGTTGTTACTTGTGTGAGCATGACAGTTCATATTAGTGTTTATTTAGTATTTTGCGTAATATAGTTATTGTGTCTTCATTAGAGGGAATATTTAAATACAGGCTAGGTCTCCTATTTCCAGTCTGATCTATTGCTGGACACAATGAACACAGTTGACAATTCACTCAAAACCCCATTTATGGGCTTGACACATGCAGATAAACTGCAGGTGAAAATGTTAGGAATTTTTAAAATGCTTTGTTCTGTTTCCCTTGCTTACTCTTTGGGGGTGAAGTTACATGGATAAAAAAGTAGTTACTGACCTCAAGCATCTGGGAGAAAAAATAAAAAATCATGATTCCTGCAAATCCCATTTGACAAATATGTTGAAATTATCTATTTTCAGAAAATCGGACATTATACAGCAATTGAATGAAGCATACCGTGTGGGAGTAAGAAAACTTAATGCAGAAGTGGATAAAAACCGATACATTTGATCAAAATTGATTGATTGTATTCATTTTTGTGGTGCCTTTGAACTGGCATTATGAGGCCATGATGAAACTGAAAAGTCTATAAATCCTGGCATGTTCAGGGGGCTAGTTGATTTTTTCTCCAGCATTGATAGTGCTATGGAAACACATTTAAAACTGCCACAGTGTTTAAAGGCACTTCTAAAACTATTCAGAATGAATTGCTGGACTATATGCTGAAATTAATAAGAGAATACATTATACAGCAGTTGAGAAGCACTGATTATGTAACTATCAAAGCTGACGATACAACCGATGTCTCTACTAAGACGGAGTCAGTGCTGGTCTTTCCCTACATTAATTATAAGGTAGTTTAAAGATTTTATTGTTTTACACATCGAAAAGACTCATCTACAGAAACAATTGCCTCAGCTATTCTTAATGAATTAAACATTGTTTTCCCTGAGAAATGTGCTGAAGAAAAAGTAATTGCTCAAAGCTATGATGGTGCCTGGGTCATGCGTGGTGAAACTGGATGGAGGGGTGAAAAAGAAAATCAGGGATGTGTACCCAAATGCACATTATATTCATTGCTATGCCCACCAACTTAACATAATGATGGAACAGGCTTCCTCCAAAATATCTAGAGTCAAAATTTGTTTTTTCAGAGGTGGGTGGTATAACAGCATTTTGTGCATGTTTCCCGAAAAGGACTGACATTCTTGAACAAATAGTTTCAAGAAGACTGCAACTCGCTGAAAAATTCAATATTCGAGCAATAAACATAATTTATGAATACTGAGACAATATTCTTCAATGTATGAGGACGATTGCAAACAGTGGCGATTTTGAGTCCAATACCATATGTGAAGTTCGGGGATTGACATGAACATTAGAAGTTAGGGAGTTTATATTATTTCTGTTTGTTTTTCATACTATAATGTCCCACATAGACATTTTATATAATCAATTGCAAAAGCGAGACATTGACACTGTGTTTGTCCAGAAAGCTACTAAAGACTTTGTGACAAGCATCACCAAAGTACGGGAATCCATTGAGAGTTTGGAGGCTACACTGCCAAAGGCATCTAAATTTGTAAACCGGAGACCGCAAATAAATACCTTGACCCAAGAAGTAAAAGAAGTTTGTGACATTATCGTGGTCCATGCCAGAGAGTGCTTTGCATTCACAAAGCATCTTGTAAGTGCAACACTATTGTGAAGTGACCTTTTTAAAAGATATGCCAAATCTTTCCCAGCCGAGGCACTCGCAGAAATGGTAGAAGCCTATCCTATGCTAAACAAAGCCAGATTGAGTACTGAGCCTTCAGTCCTGTATGGAAGGTGTGACTTCCGGCAAGCTACTGGCGGTGTCATGGCTTTATTTAGCTGTTTTGCGTGCGAGCAACTTGCAGAAAGTTTTTCTGAGACCATAAAGCTGTTGAGGGTTGTCATTACTACCCCCATGACAACAGCAGTCTGAACAATGTCTCTCCACACTGAAAAGGGTACAAATGTTTTTGCAAAACACGATGACTCAAGCTAGACTTAATGCATTGGCCATGCTATCAATGGAAAAAGAGCTAATAAAGGAAATATCAGAATTCAACAAACAAAAAATCGAAACGTTTGTTCACATTAAAGATCGACGAGCAAACCTTCTATATAAATAGAAAATATTAAACTGATGTGTGATCATTGTTTCAGGTGTTTATAGCAAGGTTTGTTTTGTTTGGTAACATTAGGAAGCACTGTGGGGAACTTAATAATTCCCTTTAATGTTTATACAGATCCTGTACAGTTTATTATATGTATTTATAGATGTGTGTTTATTGATCTTTGTGTGTATATATATATATGTGTGTGTATGCATGTGTGTTTGTGTATTACACATATATATTTTCATATTTTATTATTATTGAAATTATTTTGGTTGTTTGTGTTTAAAAATATGATATTGGTTTTGAAGGGATATTTCTTAAAATGTACAACTTTCTTTATTTTTATATAACCATTTTCTACTGTACTGACAGGCACAAGGGTCTGAGAGCGGCATGCAAAGTAGCTAAAAATAAAGAGTTTTATTGTTGATCAATTATACCTAGCCTGCTTATACATATTAAGTTTTTGTTGTTTCTGTCTAAAAAATAAAAGATTTTTAATGGATATTTCTTATATTTTAAGCAACGTACATTAGTTTCATTTCATAATTTATTTTTATTTAATCGTTTTCCAAGGTACTGATGGACCCAAGGGCTTCAGAGAAATGTATAAACTATGTTAAATACACTATTTACAAAATTGCCTTGCTCATAAATACAAAGCTTTTGCTGACTTCCTAAAATTCAATGTTTGTTTTGAATGGAAATTTCTTATGCTTGTAACTATTTAATATGTCACGAAGATTACTGTGCAATCAACCATGTATAGCTGATGCAGAAAAGGAAGTGGCCAGTCTGCATTACCGATAGGAACAAAATTACAAGCATGTTTCTTTGTGGATATTTATGAACCTATGTTACCTGTTTTATATTGGAAAGGGTAGAGCCAAAGCAGTCTTGCCTGGTACCCTAGCCCCCTTCGGAGGTCAGACTTGCTTGGCAACCTTTATGAATATGCCCCTCAGAACACTTATAGTATTAGCTAATGAAAGGAGGCTACAATAGGGACATATAAGTTTGCACTTACATGTCCACACCTTTAATATAATGCACCCTGCCTTCTGGGCTCACGAGGCCTCTCTTAGGGGTGACTGGCATATATTAAAAATAGTGCTGTGAACTTGCTATTTATGGTGATGGCAAAGTCGAGTTTGAGCAGTTTGCACTGCTCATGCAGTCTGCAATGGCAGACCTGCTGTCAGCTCTTTAATTGGGTCACTCAGGGTGGCACAATCAGTGCTGCAGGCCCTGGTGACCCCTTAAACTCCCATGCCCTGGGTACCACTGGTACAACATACCAGGGACTTGCAAGGGGAATAAAGTCCTTGCCAATTGGGGTTACCAATACACATTTATCATATTTTAGGAAGAGAGCACTGACACTGAGGCCTGGTTAGCAAGCTCCAGTGCACATTCACAGTCACGACTATCAGCATTGGAGTTCAAATGGGCCAAAAAGTGTGGGGGGTGGGGAGCTGTAAAAAGTCTGTTTCCTTAGATGGAGCAAGCGACATCCTCCTGCTATAGTAAAAAAGAGTATTTGAAGTGAGATTTGAACTGGGACGGGAGACTAGTAGGCAGATTTTTTAATTCATGGAAAGGTAGTTTTAAGTGGCAGTAAGGGATTGGTAGTGTTCAGGGATTGGTAGATTTAAGGGGTAGTTAGAGGTTCTTAGGGCTGAAGGAAGGGTAGCATTAAGGAGTAGTAAGAGGTTTTAGGCTTCAGGGTAGGTTAGCATTAAGAGTTTTTTTTTTGGCATGTTTAGGCTCCAGAGAGGGGTAGCGTAAAAGTAGTAAGGTGTTTTAGGGTATAGGGAAGGGTTTTTATGGAGTAGTAAGGTTTTATTTTTATGGTTCAGAATGCTACAGCAATGTGAGGAAGTAAGGTTTTTAGGTTCAGGGAAAAACCTTACTACCCCTTAAAAACACTTTCCTGAACCCTAACACACCTTACTACGTTTACACTAGTGTTAAGTAATAAGGGGAGGGGTAAGGACCGAAGGAAGGGCAGCATTAAGATCTAATTCAAGGATTTAAGGGTTCAAGGATGGGTAGCATAAATAGGGAGTAAAGGGATTTTAGAGTCCAGGGATGGGTAGCATTAAGGGTTAGTAAAGATTTTTAGGGTTCAGAGACAGAAAATATTAAGGGGAAGTAAAGGGTTTTTAAGGTTCAAAGAAGGACAACTTTAAAGAATATTAAGGGTTTTTAGGCTTCACAAAAGAGTAGCATTAAGGGTACTAAGCGGTTTTTAGGGTTCAGGGAAAGGTGGCATTAAGTGGAACATCAACAATTTCAATGGAACGTTAATATAGTTAACATTTTAAAAGTGAATTTTATTACAAGCAACCTTTTTAGCACTCGATCATCAGGGAAGTGAGGCAGATTGTCCAAGTGCCACTTAGGCGACGTGATGTGGGTTAGAGATCCAAAACCCAGCAACACAACAAACAACTCAAAATCTATCCAGTCAGTGATTTTTCTAATATAAAGGAAAAGTACTGCATTACAAACAAAGTTAAATACTACTCACAAATTAACAAGTACTTACAGAGAAGATATACCTATAGCGACGCCCTCTAAAGAGATCTCACAACCTACAGGGGGTGCATAACAAGGCAAGTTCATACAGATCAAGTAACCACCTCAATGTACCCTGGAGGCCTTTCAGCTGGAGGCACCATTAATGGTCTACACACCAGCAAACCATAACCCCTTTAAACATAATCCCCCTCAAAATAGGCTTCTTGTCCCATTTTGACTTTGGGGACGATTACGATTGCGGTTGAACCGCACACCAACAGGCTGTCGGTGATGGTCCAACTGCCGACGGTCCGACTGGCGGATCACAATCCCGTCGGTCAGACCCACATTGGTCAGGGGAAGACTGCTGCCTCCGGCAGGATCAGTGATCCCGACAGGGCGGTGGTTGGAATCGTATTCCTGAATGGCGGCAGTGCCGAGGCAGGCACCCCCGTCGGGATTATGATATCCCTTTCTGACAGCCTTTTCATGTCAAGAAGACTGGCATGCAAAGACTGTCAAAAACAAAATTTGGGGGCCCCAAGCAGGGCCCCCGTCTGTCATAGGCCACTGTAAAGTAGCCCTGGGGCTCATGTAGTGCCCCCATTCACCTCCATGCGCCATTTCCATGGACGGTGTAAGAGGTGCTCCTTATCATGGTGGCATGTGCTGCGGCCCTTTTCCTTGGCCGCAGCGCAAGCAACCATGATAATGAGCACTTTCAGACCACCAGCACGGCAGGCAGTCTTACCTCCGCAATAGCTGGCAGCGGTCTGACCGACTGCCGTCGTAACTGGCTTTTTTATTCTACCAGCTGGCTGGTAGAGTGTTTAACTTGCCTAAGTAGGATGAAACAAACCTTAAGCTCATTAGGGCTAGCTCAGAAAAGTTCTGTAAAATCCAAAATTCTGGCACAAGTTCAAAGATTTCAAAATTAATATTTTACTTGCACATGAGACCTTATTAAACATGGGGAAAATCATGTTAATCATTCCTTTTTGTTTTGCCAATCCAAAATTAGTACTTGGGCCATATTTGGCCTGAAGTCTACAGTGAAGCACTGCAGACTCTAGGTCAAAAATGCTGATATTTCTTTCAAGATCCCCCATTAAATTAGAAGGCCTGCAAAGGCCACAACCAATTTATTAAATGTCCCATCTGCAACAGGATACCTATGTACACACAAAAAAGGTGTAGAACTACAGAGAAACAAATGATTAATGTAGTTTGAGGTACATGCTTTGTTTAATGAAAACTGCCCTCACCCACAAATTGTGGCATGCTTCATCGTAGGGCTTGCTATCGACACACCTGCACAGACCAACGCCTGGGGTGGAGCAAAAGGGAGGGGGAGACAATACAAACAAAAGGTTTTAGGGATCAGAAATGAATAGTGGTGCAGAAATAAGAGTTTAAAACTGGCTCAGGAATATCCGCTGTCAATTTTATTCCTGGACTTCCTGGTCAGAATTAAAATGTATATAGGATGGTGGTTATTGGGGACAGTTAGTGGTCCCACACCCCTCCTATCTGCTTTCAGTCAACATTTTCAGCCACTTTGTTCTATCCCTAAAGGGTCTTACGGCTTTTATCAGGACCTAAGATCCTTTAGATTCCCCAACTCTCCTACCTTCCTTTGTTGGTAGGTTGAGATTTGAGATTGGGATTTGACCCAAGGCGGTCTCACCTTGACAAATGTTTGATTACAGGGAGCCGCTCCTGCACTACAGTGAAACTCGGTATTGCCACAGTGTGTATTGCACAAACATTTGTCAAGGTGAGACCGCCGCCAATTCATTTCTCTCCAGGAGTTATTTTCATTTTAATCAAGGCATATGGCGTCACCTATAAAAATCTGCACTAAGTGGGAGGTACACCACCAACAGTCAATTTGCCTTTGAAAGAAAAAACTTATTAGCTCTAGCCTATGTCCCTGTGACTGAAGTAGCCAACCACCACAACATCTTAATAGAAAATTCCTATTATCAAAATAATGAAGACAAACTAGTTCCTCTAATGGAGTACTTCGAGGACACATGGTTAGGTAGACTACATAGGTCATGACACGCCCCTCAGCCAAAACTCCAAATACCATGGAGGAATGTGTTTGACAGCACTTTAGCACAATAGGCAAAAACAAACAACGCAGTGGAAGGATGGTATAATGCCTTCCAATCCACACTAAAAAGAACTCAATCTACCCTAAAATCACTCACTCAGTGTTTATTAAGCGCGACTACTCACCCGTGAGGGTCTCAAGGCACTGTGGGGGCTGCAGGTCATGATGGGTGCTGAAGTTCAGTCGAAGAGCCAGGTCTTGAGATCTTTCCTGAATTGAGTCAGAGATGGGGATTGCCTGAGGTGGACAGGCAGGGTGTTCCAGGCTTTGGCAGCAAAGTAGGAGAAGGATCTTCCTCTGGTCCTGGTCTTGTGGATCCTAGGGATGGTGGCAAGGGCCAGTTTTGCAAAGCAGAGGTGTCTGATGGGTACGTGGAATGAGAGGCGTTGGTTAAGGTATGCTAGTCTGGTGCCATGGAGGGCCTTGTAGGCATGTGTGAGGAGCTTGAACGTGACTCTTTTGTTGACTGGGAGCTAGTGGAGTTCTTGCAGGAGTTCGGAGATGTGGCTGTGCCAGGGGATGTTGAGGATCAGGGTGGCTGTGGCGTTCTGGGCATTCTGTAGCTTCCTGAGTGGTTCCTGGGTAACTCGGGCATAGAGTGCATTGCCGTAGTCAAGTCAGCTGCTGATGGGTATGTGGGTGACCATCTTTCTGGCCTCAGTGGGGGATGCACCTGAAGGTCTTTCGAAGCAGGCAAAGAGTGTGGAAACATGAGGGGGAGACGGCATTGATCTGGTGGTTCATCATGAGCAAGTCTAGTCTAGTATGATGCTGAGGTTTCTTGCATGGTCTGTGGGGGGGTCCCTAACATGGGGGGCAACCAGAAGTATTCCCAAGCGGAGGCGTTGGGCCCCAGGATGAGGACTTCAGTCTAGTCCAAGTTGAGGTTGAGGCAGCTGTCTCTCATCCAGGCTGTCATGATCCCCCGCGGCGCTGTATGCATGTGGGTAGAATGAAAGACTACACTAACCAGCATGCATCAGGGCAGGCAGCCGTGTCTTACCTTGGAGGCTGGGCCACAATATAAGGCCTTCCTCTAGGGGGATCCGGTGCTTGTCACCTGCTTGTGTATTTGTGTTCAGTGAAGCAAGCAGACGGAGCCGTTGGGAAGCTGTTTACTGCCTCGTCGCGAGGAAGACGCCGCGGAAGCCTTGGAGGCTCGTGCCAAAAGCCCGAATCATCCGGAGCAGCACGGAAGCTGCTTGATATTGCCACCATCATTGCCAAGTGCACCAGCTTGGATAAGGATATTCCTGAGTTACCCGGAGTCCTGCGAGTAAGCGGTAAGCCACCAGGACCACCGAGACTTTCTGTTTTATGCTGTAGCCTTTGCGAGGAGCGTGCCGCTTTATCGCTCACTCACACAAGCATTTGAAGGGGCATTCCGGTCCTGTTTCCTATGGGGATTTCATAGTGTTTCGCTTCATACCAAAGCTGAACAGGCCAGAGTTCCTCGCAGATGTTCAGCATTCGCTGAGCTCTTTGTGTACTTTGCACTCAAGTGTGAGAAGTATCACACCAACTTTAACTTGTTTTCCTTATTTATGGAATAGTGCTTGCTCTCACGGAGAGAGTCTTTCCACGCTAACAGTGGACACATATACTCCTTGATTGGGATTTCCTCCACCAGGCTGCCTGCTACACGAGGGCTTGCATGAAAGGGTTGCATGTAAGCACACAGGCAAGAAAAGGCGGGAGGGCATTCAGTGACCGACAGTGAGAGAGTGTGTGTGATTACGATATTAATGTTTATTCTTTGTTTTACATACAGTGTGCTGTGATCAGTAGATGGGACTACCCTTGTGAGAGCCTATTCCTGGGATCCCCGAACTAGGAGATTCGGTAGGAAGAGTGCTGCTGAGTTTCATTTCAATATTCCTTGTTTTCCCCTTTCCCTTGCGCACTACGGTGCAGGGTGGAGTGTTTCCATCCCCCTGTGGGGTAGTGCAAAGGGGATTTTGGATCTACGCATATCCCCCCTGTAGGAGAGTAGGATCTGCCTCTTATGTTGCCCCCATTTTTTTTCTGATGTTTACACTGGTTTCTGGCTATAGTCAGGCTGGGACCCTGCCAATCAGGGCCCCAGCCTCTCTGTTCTCTCTAAACGACTTGGAGTGCACTCTAGGTGCACTAGTGATTGGATACTGTGGTACCTTATGAGTCCCTAGTATATGGTACCTTAGGTCCAAGGGCATAGGTACTTCACAGGCCTACCAGGGGCTGAAGCATGTATTATGCCACCCCTGGGAAGCAGACTAAATCTGACACCACAGGTCTGCTACTGCAGCCTGGGTAAGGTGGTGCATGCACCCCTTACTGTGATATAGGCTACCTATATCACTACATAGATACACACATATAAACCTATAAGTCACTCCTATGGCAGGCCTTATCAATCCTGAAGGCAGAGTGCTTGGTTCCTATGTGAGAGGGTGCCCTGCATGAGCAGAGCCCCTCTGCAGCATTCGGAGACCCTTCTCTGATGCTGTTTGTAGTGCAGCCTGACCATATACTCTTAAGCGCATTATAACCTCGCGTTAAATGCTAACTTTGGGATGGCTGCACGGAAACATGTCGTGTTTGGTGTCAAACATCTTGGAATACTACCCCCCCGCCAGTTCTGGCGGTGGGGGTAGCATTCCACCCTTCTAGAGGGATAGACATGTACCTACTGTGGAAACGCGGTAGAATCCTGAAGAGCCCTGGCATCACAAAATGGATGCCACCAGTCACAGACACTGGGCTGCCCTCCTGCTGATGACCGAAACTCGCAGTGGAGGAAGCCCAACAATAGGTATCCTGTCACAGGAGGGTGTGACCACCTTCCAGACAGGGTTTAGTGTATTGGGGCTGGGTGGGTGCTCTCTTAGAGTGCTTTGAAGTCCTGCACTGAGGGAGCAGAAGGCTCCTCTGTGCATATGCCAGTTCAAACCAGCTCAGGGGCTACCTGCCCGGCTCTGGCGCGAAACTGGACAAAGGAAAGTGGGTGTAGCCACCCACTCCCCTGACCCTATCATAGGTAGGGTCATAGAGCTAGTCCCTCCCTTTCTTTTAGTATAAGAGGGGGAACCTGTGCATTGCAAACTAGATTCCCCTGGACGACGCTCTGAAGAAGAATCCTGGACCTTCGATGTTCCACTACCTCTGGAAGACTGAAGAATCTCCCTTGGAGTCAAGGAGTGACTCCCCTGCTTGGCAGGCACCAAAAACTACAACGACGGTCGCAAACTACGCCACTCCCGCCGGAGCCCGAGGTCCCTGCAGGCCAAGATGAGGATTTCCTGACTTCTCAAAGGCCATCATGAGTCCCCAGCGAAGCTGAGGCCAATGGACCCCACGAGTGATGAGAAACCACAGTCCCTGGGTACCATGCACTATTGTCAAGTGCAACCCCTTCATGATGTTCTACAAACTTGTGCTTTGGACCACGTGTGATCCCAGTCTCTAGCAGGAATCCCTCCGAAAATCAGAGGCCTACCCCGTCCCGAGTGACCGTGGGCCCCTGTTGAAGGAATCCCCCTGAGGCATCTTTGCGATCCCTTGCCAGCCGGCTTGTGGGTCCCCTGAAGACTTTTCTAAAGAACCAAAGGGCTCCCCTGGTTGCTCCAGGCCTGCCCTGACTTACCCTTGCTGGGTGAGTTCCCCAGACATTGCTGGTCTGCACCATTGACTTTTGTACGCTTTCCACAAGACTTGCTGCTACCAAGGCTTGTTGGCTCCAATCGGGTTGCCGACACCGCAGTCAGCTGCAGACTTTGCGGTACACACTGACTCCAGCTCCTGGTTGTCATCAACACCTCCTGGACCTCGTGGCCGAAGAGTCAAGACACCCATGAACAACCTGAATCTGTCAACGACGGTGGGCATTCATCTTCCTTGCCCCGGGTCACTGCCCAGTGACTTTGAACACTGTCCCCTCTGCTTTCAGGTCTTCCTTCTTCCGAATCCAGGCTTGGATTCCACCGGACACTTCTTCGGACTTCACAAGCAGCAAGTCTTCATTGGCTCCCATTGAAAACGACGCCGCGACCCGACACCAAAGGACACCTATGCACCCGGCTTCCCTCGGTGAGGTAATTCCAGAACTATGGTGCTCCTGTGGGTGTTGGCCCTAGAACTACTTACCCTGTAAGTGACTTGCTTGTAGCTACTCCCGAAGTGCCCTTAAACTCTTAATTTCAAACCGCGACTTGCCCCATTGAAGTCTACGGCGATCCGCGCCTGTGTTCACGCACTGCACGCGTCCCCCGTGGGTCCTTTACTTACCTGCCTTGGGTGGTTTTGTGAGGCCCCAACACTTCTGAAGGCCCTGGGCCTTGTCTCCCTGCAAGTCGTTGTTCTTAAGTCTCTTTTTTAGTATATGGTCTGGTACGCCCCTAGGGCTCCAGCCATATTGGTGCTTAATTTATTGTGAAACGTTGATTTGTGCATATGTTCCTGACTTCTAATCTCATAAAGAGATTAGTAGAGAGTTGTTTAGTAATAAATACATATATATTTGATATATATACCTGTGTGGTGTCTTTTCATTTGGTGATTCAAGAGATTGTGTGGTAAAACAAGCTGCTTTACATTCCTCCAAGACTTAGCCTGAAGGCTGCTCTCCACAGCTACCACTAGGATAGCTTTCTATAAAGGTTGTCTTAAACCTACCTACCATAAGAGTCGAATTGTACTGGTGCAAGGTGTCCACTTTAACTAGTGAACAGCATATACCAGGCCAACTTCTCACATTGGTAGCAGCGGTGGGATTCCAGCTTGCTATTGTTTTACCAGAAAATCTCTATTTGAATTACTAACTGAAAACCACTATAGGTACTTAAGGTACATATAAAGTCAAGCTTAGTATCAATAAGTTCTACTGAACTTAGAGCTGTGTGCCAAGGGATAGCACACCCTTTCTACAGCTCAAGCTAGTATCAGTAGGCCACAAACTAGTGTAGGTAGTACAACACTGCACAACACTAGAATGTCCTTAAAGGGTGGACCCAGTGGATCCACTCAGCCTCAGTATAAGGAAATGGCTTTCTCTGAGTTGAGAACCATGTGTGCTGCAAGGCACCTGAAGCTAGGACAGAGTCCCTCCACACTACACCTGATAGATCTGCTGACAGCAGATGATCTTAGATTAGCTCTAGGAGCTAATGGGTCTGAATCAGTGGGTGGGTCAATTACAGTGTCTGGGTCAGATGATGAAAATCAGAATGACCAAGACTCTGTGATTGAAGGGCCAGGTCCCCAGGGGCCTGAAAAGGACAGAGGAATTCTCCCTAAGAGAACTGACATAGTGGAGGAGAGGCATAGGTCCCTTTCTAGGGAATCTGAACACTCCTATCACTCTGGCAGAGAATCTGTCTACCAGAGTAACTCCTACTACCCAAGAAGAGAGACCTCCTCTGACAGAATGTACAAACTGCTGCAGTATGAGGAAGCAAGATTTGCCCTCAAAACCAAGCAGTTGGCATTAGATAAGGAAGCCATGGAGCTCCAGAGAGCTTCTAGAAAAGAGGGGTTAGAACCCCCTGGTGGCAGCAACAGTGTCCCTAGAGGCAGAGAATATATTCCAGACCATAGGAACCTGAGAAAGGTTGTTCCTCCCTACCAGAGTGGGGTGATATCCATAAGTGGGTAACTGCTATGGAAAGGGCCTGTAGAGTACAACAGGTCCCCCAAAAGCAGTGGGCAGCAATCTTGTGGCTCTCCTTTTCAGATAAAGGTAGAGACAAGCTCCTCACTGTTAGAGAAGAGGATGCTGATGACTATGAAGTCCTGAAGAGTGCACTGATAGATGGGTTTGGCTTAACCACTGAGCAGTACAGGTTGAAGTTCAGAGACACCCAGAAGGCACAGACTCAGGACTGGACTGACTTTATAGATTGTGCAACCAAGGCTCTGGAGGGTTGGCTGGTTGGCAGTAGGGTTACTGATTTCAAGGGATTGTATAATCTAATGAAGAGAGAACAGATCCTTAATAATTGCCAGAACCAATTGTTGCATCAATACCTGGTGGACTCAGATCTGACCTCTCCCCAAGAATTGGGAAAGAAGGCAGACAAGTGGGTCAGAACCAGGGTGAGGCAGAAAACCCAGAACCAAGGGGGTGACACAAAGAAGCAGGATTCTAAGGGCTCTGAGAAAGGTGGGGATAAGTCAAAAGACCAGAAGTCTTCACAAGGGCCCCAAAAATCTGCATCTGGTGGGGAGTCACAATCCAACAAGGAAAAGGCCAAAAGAAGCCCTGGTGCAAATTCTGTAAACAGAAAGGGCACTGGACTTCTGACTGTAACAAGTCCAAAGACCAAACCACCACCACTCCTGCCCCTAAGGCAACTGTTCCCCCTAGTTCAGCTACTGGTGGAGGTGGTACTCAGAATAAGGGTGTAGTAGGGTCGACCCTGGGTTCTGAAGTGGACTCTGGCCTAGTCAGAGTACCCACTCAGGCAATGCTGATTTGTGATGGAGACATGGACATGTCCTTCCTTGTGAGCCCCAGTAATCTGGGCAAATACAAACAGCAGCCTGTAATAAATGGCAAACAGGCTTTGGCGTTTAGGGACACAGGTGCTAGTGTCACCATGGTGGCAGAGAATCTTGTGGACCCTGGACAGATCATCCTGGGCGAAATGTACCAGGTGACCAATGCAAGCAATGTCAAGACCAACCATAGTCTGGCAGTTGTGAATTTCTCCTGGGGAGGGGTAACTGGCCTCAAGAAGGTTGTAGTCAGTGCAGACCTCCCTGTAGAATGTCTATTGGGCAATGATCTAGAAACTTCAGCCTGGTCTGAAGTAGAGTTATGGACTCATGCTAAGATGTTAGGCATCCCTGCAGAGGTATTTGCTGTGACCAGGTCACAGGCCAAAATGCATGACACTGAACCAGCTCTGGATCCTGAAACTATGGACCAGATGCTTCCCAAGAAGAGGAGCAGTAGGGTTAAGGCAGTGCCTTCCCTCTGTCTCAGATCACTGATTCCCCTCTTAAGGGAGGAGGAGCAGACCCTGAAGAAGGAACTGCCCCAGAGGAACTTGAGCCTGATCAGGTTGAGTTCTTGGGGGCAGGGGGCCCTTCTAGGGAAGATCTGAGTAAGGAGCAACAGTGCTGCCCCTCTCTTGAACCCCTCAGACAGCAGGCTGCTGCTGAGGCTGCTGGGAGTGCTAGTGGGTCCCATAAAGTTTATTGGGATGAGGGACTCCTATATTCTGAGGGTAGAGATCCAGCCCCTGGAGCCACCAGGAGGTTGGTAATACCTCAGAAGTTTAGGGGTTCCTCTTGACCCTAGCACATGACATCCCTTTAGCAGGTCACTTGGGCCAAAACAAGACCTGGGACAGGCTTGTTCCACATTTTAATTGGCCACATATGTCAGAGGACACAAAGGAGTTTTGTCGCTCCTGTGTCACATGCCAAGCCAGTGGCAAGGCAGGTGGCACCACAAAGGCCCCCCTGATACCACTACCTGTGGTGGGGGTACCCTTTGAAAGGGTAGGGATTGACATTGTTGGTCCCCTTGACCCTCAAACTGCATCTGGGCACAGATTTATCCTGGTGGTAGTGGATCATGCCACCAGGTACCCAGAGGCAATTCCCCTGAGGACCACCACATCCCCTGAGTTTTCTCCAGAGTGGGTTTCCCAAAGGAGGTCATCTCTGACAGAGGTATACACTTCATGTCAGGATATTTGAAAGCAATGTGGAAGGAGTGTGGTGTAACTTATAAGTTCACCACCCCCTATCACTCACAATGCAATGGGTTGGTTGAACGTTTCAACAAAACCCTGAAGGGAATGATTAAAGGACTCCCAGAGAAGCTTAGGCGGAAATGAGACCTTCTTCTTCCCTGCCTGTTGTTTCATACAGAGAGGTTCCACAGAAGGGGGTTGGTTACAGCCCATTTGAGCTTCTGTTTGGGCATCCTGTAAGAGGTCCATTATGTTTGGTAAAAGAGGGCTGGGAGTTACCTCTCAAACCCCCCAAACAAGATGTGATGGACTATGTACTTGGTCTCCGCTCCAGGATGGCCGAATACATGAAAAAGGCAACCAAAAACCTGGAGGCCAGCCAAGAATTACAAAAAGCTTGGCATGACCAAAGGCTGTGCTGACTGTGTACCAGCCAGGACAGAAAGTGTGGGTGTTGGAGCCTGTGGCCCCAGCAGCCCTCCAAGACAAGTGGAGTGGCCCCCATATAATTGTTGAGCAAAAGGGAGAAGTCACCTATCTGGTGAATGTTGGAACTCCCAGGAGCCCCCTGAGGGTACTCCATGTCAACAGATTAAAGCCATATGTTGACAGGGCTGACATGGGCTTGCTCATGGCAACTGATGAGGACCAGGAGGAGGAGAGTGACCCTCTCCCTGACCTGCTCTCACAGAACCCTGATGATGGGTCAGTAGATGGTGTTGCTTTGGCAAGCAGCCTCACTGACCATCAGCAAACTGAGTGCAGACAAGTTCTGCAACAGTACAGACATATGTTTAGCCTGACCCCTAGTCAGACTACCTGGTGCACCCATGAGGTGGACACTGGAGACAGTCTGCCTGTCAAGAGTAAAATCTACAGGCAACCGGACCATGTCAGGGACTGTATCAGGACTGAAGTCCAGAAAATGTTGGAGTTAGGTGTGATTGAGCCTTCAGATAGCCCTTGGGCTAGCCCAGTAGTCCTAGTGCCCAAGCCTCATACCCAGGGTGGTAAGAAAGAAATGAGGTTTTGTGTAGACTACAGAGGCCTCAATGCAGTCACTAGGACTGATGCCTATCCCATACCAAGGGCAGATGAGCTGATTGATACTTTGGCCTCAGCCAAGTATCTAAGTACATTTGACCTAACAGCTGGCTACTGGCAGATCAGGTTAGCTGATGATGCAAAAGCCAAAACAGCATTTTCGACCCCTGGTGGGCACTACCACTTTGTGGTGATGCCCTTTGGATTGAAAAATGCACCTGACACTTTTCAGAGGTTGGTGAATAAAGTTCTGGCAGGGATGGAAACTTATTGCTCAGCTTATCTAGATGATATTGCTGTCTTTAGTTCCTCCTGGCAGGATCACCTGGTCCACCTCAGAAATGTTTTGGAGGCTCTGCAGAAAGCAGGCCTCACTATCAAGGCCACTAAGTGCCAGATAGGGCAGAGTCAGGTTGTGTACCTGGGCCACCTTGTGGGTGGAGGCCAGGTTCAGCCTTTACAGAGTAAAATCCAAACCATAATGGAATGGGTTGATCCTACCACCCAGACCCAGGTGAGAGCCTTCTTAGGCCTGACTGGGTACTATAGGAGGTTTGTCAAGGGATATGGATCTATAGTGACCCCCTTGAATGATCTGACCTCAAAGAAAATGCCAAAAAAGGTTCAGTGGACAGCTAGCTGTCAGAAGGCATTTGAAGACCTAAAGCAGGCCATGTGCACTGCCCCCATCTTACAGAGTCCAGACTACACCAAAAAGTTCATTGTCCAAACAGATGCTTCTGAGCTGGGTGTGGGAGCTGTACTGTCTCAACTGAATGATGAAGGTCAAGACCAGCCAGTAGCTTTTATTAGCAGAAGGCTGATCCCTAGAGAGAAACGTTGGTCAGCTATAGAGAGGGAGGCCTTTGCTGTGGTGTGGGCCCTGAAGAAGCTGAGGCCATACTTGTTTGGCACTCACTTCATAGTTCAGACTGACCACAAGCCCCTCCTATGGCTTAAACAGATGAAAGGTGAAAACCCAAAACTTTTGAGGTGGTCCATTTCCCTACAGGGGATGGACTATACAGTGGAACATAGGCCTGGGACCCAACATGCCAATGCAGATGGACTCTCAAGGTATTTCCACTTAGAGCACGAAGACTCAACTGGTCAAGGTTAGTTTAGTGTCCCTGCGTTTGGGGGGGTTGTGTAGGAGAGTAGGATCTGCCTCTTATGTTGCCCCCACTTTTTTCTGATGTTTACACTGGTTTCTGGCTATAGTCAGGCTGGGACCCTGCCAATCAGGGCCCCAGCCTCTCTGTTCTCTCTAAACGACTTGGAGTGCACTCTAGGTGCACTAGTGATTGGATACTGTGGTACCTTATGAGTCCCTAGTATATGGTACCTTAGGTGCCAAGGGCATAGGTACTTCACAGGCCTACCAGGGGCTGAAGCATGTATTATGCCACCCCTGGGAAGCAGACTAAATCTGACACCACAGGTCTGCTACTGCAGCCTGGGTAAGGTGGTGCATGCACCCCTTACTGTGATATAGGCTACCTATATCACTACATAGATACACACATATAAACCTATAAGTCACTCCTATGGCAGGCCTTATCAATCCTGAAGGCAGAGTGCTTGGTTCCTATGTGAGAGGGTGCCCCTGCATGAGCAGAGCCCCTCTGCAGCATTCGGAGACTCTTCTCTGATGCTGTTTGTAGTGCAACCTGACCATATACTCTTAAGCGCATTATAACCTCGCGTTAAATGCTAACTTTGGGATGGCTGCATGGAAACATGTCGTGTTTGGTGTCAAACATCTTGGAATACTACCCCCACCAGTTCTGGCGGCGGGGGTAGCATTCCACCCTTCTAGAGGGATAGACATGTACCTACTGTGGAAACGCGGTAGAATCCTGAAGAGCCCTGGCATCACAAAATGGATGCCACCAGTCACAGACACTGGGCTGCCCTCCTGCTGATGACCGAAACTCGCAGTGGAGGAAGCCCAACAATAGGTATCCTGTCACAGGAGGGTGTGACCACCTTCCAGACAGGGTTTAGTGTATTGGGGCCGGGTGGGTGCACTCTTAGAGTGCTTTGAAGTCCTGCACTGGGGGAGCAGAAGGCTCCTCTGTGCATATGCCAGTTCAAACCAGCTCAGGGGCTACCTGCCCCGGCTCTGGCGCGAAACTGGACAAAGGGAAGTGGGTGTAGCCACCCACTCCCCTGACCCTCCCATAGGTGGGGTCATAGAGCTAGTCCCTCCCTTTCTTTTTAGTATAAGAGGGGGAACCTGTGCATTGCAAACTAGATACCCCTGGACGATGCTCTGAAGAAGAATCCTGGACCTTCGACGTTCCACTACCTCTGGAAGACTGAAGAATCTCCCTTGGAGTCAAGGAGTGACTCCCCTGCTTGGCAGGCACCAAAAACTACATTGACGGTCGCAACCTACGCTGCTCCCGCCGGAGCCCGAGGTCCCTGCAGCCCAAGATGAGGATTTCCTGACTTCTCCAAGGCCATCGTGAGTCCCCAGTGAAGCTGAGGCCAGTGGACCCCACGAGTGACGAGGAACCGCAGTCCCTGGGTACCGTGCACTATTGTCAAGTGCAACCCCTTCTCGATGTTCTACGAACTTGTGCTTTGGACCACGTGTGGTCCCATCCTCTAGCAGGAATCCCTCCGAAGATCATAGGCCTACCCCGTCCCGAGTGACCATGGGCCCCTGTTGAAAGAATCCCCCTGAGGTGTCTTTGCAATCCCTTGCCAGCCGGCTTGTGGGTTTCCTGAAGACTTTTCTAAAGAACCAAAGGGTTCCCCTGGTTGCTCCAGGCCTGCCCTGACTTACCCTCGCTGGGTGAGTTCTCCAGACCTTGCTGGTCTGCACCATTGACTTTTTACGCTTTCCACAAGACTTGCTGCTACCAAGGCTTATTGGCTCCAATTGGGTTGCCGACACCGCAGTCAGCTGCAGACTTTGTGGGACACACCGAATCCAGCTCCTGGTTGTCGTTGACACCTCCTGGACCTCGTGGCCGAAGAGTCAAGACACCCATGAACAACCTGAATCTGTCGACGACGGTGGGCATTCATCTTCCTTGCCCCGGGTCACTGCCCAGTGACTTTGAACACTGTCCCCTCTGCTTTCAGGTATTCCTTCTTCCGAATCCAGGCTTGGATTCCACCGGACACTTCTTCGGACTTCACAAGCAGCAAGTCTTCATTGGCTCCCATTGAAAACGACGCCGCGACCCGACACCAAAGGACACCTATGCACCCGGTTTCCCTGGGTGAGGTAACTCCAGCACTACGGTGCTCCTGTGGGTGTTGGCCCTAGAACTACTTACCCTGTAAGTGGCTTGCTTGTAGCTACTCCCGAAGTGCCCTTAAACTCTTAGGGGCCGATTACGATGGCGGTCGGTGTCAGTACCGCGGTGCCGACGGTGCGGAAAAATGCCTTTTACCGCCCGCCAGCAGCGGTCCTCACGGCCGCCATATTATGAAGGGCAAATATGCCCCATTTCCCGACCTCCGCGGTGCAACGCCGACCGCCATGAAATTGCGCCAGCCACCGCGCCGGTGGGAGCCAATGGAGAATCACCGCCGTGCGGAATGACGTCCCGTCCGCTCAACAAATTAGGATGCGCCAAACAACCCGTCGAACCGCAGGGGAGAAACCGCCCTTCCAGACACGGCGGAATCTCGACAGCGGAGCGTGAAACGAGACTTCCGGAGCCCTCCACCCGGAGCCGAACGCCATGGATCCAGCACTACACGTCCTCCCGGTGCTGAACGTGATACATCACCAGGCCAACATCGCCCGCCGCGGACGCCGCCGCAGGTACGTAAAAAAAACACAATACAACACAAAACAGAACACAAATTCCACGGGCTGAAACAGGGCACCTGGCCACACCAGACACACTGGTGTGGACAGGAACACATCCATCAGTGTACCCACACATGTCTCAGCTGGCACCAATTCACACCCTGCATCAAGCCCACCAAAGTACCGCGAACATAATGTAATGTGTTGCTGACGACACCGCAGCAGTGAGTATGCGGGAAATCCATCGCACAAAGCAGAATGCATGTACAGCAACGGACAGGCCAGAAAGACCACAGGCCACCACCACCACCCACCACCCACAGCTCCGCCGCACACAGCAAGAAACATGCCAATCCCCCCCCCCTGTGCACCCCCATGTCCAACACCAAGCGAGCTAAATCCACACCCAGCAGCACACAACTAACACCTAGGGAGACAGACACAGCAGCATTGGGTGTAGATTAACACACAGCACAGAGGCACAGGCCCAGGGCAACACACACACACACCGCAACACCACATACATGGCAAGAAAGCAGAATACAAGCACAAAATGAACATACACACAAGGAACATACAGACTACTGGACACACACCCTGCCAACTCACACAGACATACCCCACACCGACACACAGCCACATACACAGACTACATGCCACCAGCAATGGAGCACAACATAGAGGAAAGCAAAAATGATGTGCACACAAATGGGAGGGCAAGGAGACAACCAACAACCAGGTGAACAGACACATGCAGGACAAGGAACCCAGAACAACATCCACACCCCATCCAAGCACATGGCTGGCACAGTGAGTGAAGTCAAACAACAGTCACCTCAGTGCAACAACTCAGGGAGACAGCAAGGTAACCCATGTATAGGGACAGGGATGAAAGGAAGGACCTCAAGTCAAACAGTGAACAGCAAGTACACATGAGTATCACACAGGGCACATTGGCACACTCAATGACTGTCAAACACAAGTAGGAGTCCCCAAACATACCCCCTCATATCTGCAGCACACAACCCCAATGCCAGACACACAGAAGGGCCTACATAATGTCCAGACAAGATACAGACAAACAATCAAACCCCTGGGGGCATCCACAAACATCACACACACACAGGGATTTCAGTACCAACGTCTGCACCAAAACAAAAATGGCAAACACAATTCAAAACAGAAACACATACAGAACCCCAAAAATAACACACAGCACCTGTGCAGCCAAACTAGGGGAAGGCAATGGGAGCACACACACAACAGGAGTGCACCACCTCATCAGTCAGGAAAAATGCATAGGCTACATACCACAACACAGACAAGAAGTGCACCATCACAGAACAACACAGACACATCAAACACACAACAGATGCACAACACCACAAAACACATAGCAAACACAGCAGTACATCAGGGGATGTACACTAGGACAACACAAGGCAACATACACCCACAGCACTGAATGCACAACAAGCAGTTTGTGCACACAAACACACAACAGTCCCACACAGCCATGAGTCACACGCCAGTAACACACACATCAACACACACGACAAAGCCACAATCAACACACCGTACAACCCTTGACCACCCAAATGCACACCATGTAAGTAACCGTTGTGACTAGGATGACTGCCCATCACAACATGACTACACATCTACACTGCTAGGCATACATGAAAGCAAGAACGCACATACATGTTGAGCCTGGTCAGCCTGCCTGTAATCCCGTGTATATGACCCCTCTATGTGTTTGCAGTGCCCACATACCAGGATGCAGTAAAACATAGCCAACAGCAACAAGGAAGGAACATGAGTCTGGTATGTCACCGAAAACAACATCAATGACCCCACAAGTATCTGAGTCATGAAGAACTGAAGTCCCCGTCACCCCTGTAAAATAAATGATAAGTCAAACAAGCCAGTGGCACAGTTGAAGTGGCACACAGAGCATGTGGCCCAGTAAATGTGAGACATACAGGAAAAGCCTTATTCAGTATGGACAATGACACAACTGACAACATGAGCAACTGTTTTTATTGACAAATAGCACTGATAGGCAACAATATCAGACAGGACCAAGGCACAAGATGCAGAGCCTGAACATGAGAAGCTGCACAGGCAGGGGGCAAACTGCAAGGCCAGTGGCCAGTCCAAGGTGCTGACAGAGACAATGAGAAGCTGCACAGGCAGGGGGCAAACTGCAAGGCCAGTGGCCAGTCCAAGGTGCTGACAGAGTCAATGAGAAGCTGCACAGGCAGGGGGCAAACTGCAAGGCCAGTGGCCAGTCCAAGGTGCTGACAGAGACAATGAGAAGCTACACAGGCAGGGGGCAAACTGCAAGGCCAGTGGCCAGTCCAAGGTGCTGACAGAGACAATGAGAAGCTGCACAGGCAGGGGGCAAACTGCAAGGCCAGTGGCCAGTCCAAGGTGCTGACAGAGTCAATGAGAAGCTGCACAGGCAGGGGGCAAACTGCAAGGCCAGTGGCCAGTCCAAGGTGCTGACAGAGACAATGAGAAGCTACACAGGCAGGGGGCAAACTGCAAGGCCAGTGGCCAGTCCAAGGTGCTGACAGAGTCAATGAGAAGCTGCACAGGCAGGGGGCAAACTGCAAGGCCAGTGGCCAGTCCAAGGTGCTGACAGAGACAATGAGAAGCTGCACAGGCAGGGGGCAAACTGCAAGGCCAGTGGCCAGTCCAAGGTGCTGACAGAGACAATGAGAAGCTGCACAGGCAGGGGGCAAACTGCAAGGCCAGTGGCCAGTCCAAGGTCCTGACAGAGACAATGAGAAGCTGCACAGGCAGGGGGCAAACTGCAAGGCCAGTGGCCAGTCCAAGGTGCTGACAGAGTCAATGAGAAGCTGCACAGGCAGGGGGCAAACTGCAAGGCCAGTGGCCAGTCCAAGGTGCTGACAGAGACAATGAGAAGCTGCACAGGCAGGGGGCAAACTGCAAGGCCAGTGGCCAGTCCAAGGTGCTGACAGAGTCAATGAGAAGCTGCACAGGGAATGTGTGTCACCAAACTCCGCCATGGTCAGCAACACAGTCTGGTGTGTCACGATGGGCAGCACAGGTACCGGTGTGGGAGAGACAGGTCTGTGACATTGATCAACATTCAGACCTGGCTGTCAGTCTGACTGGGAGCTGACTGTGTGTTGGGCACAGTTGGACCACTTGACTGGGGAGTGAGACGCCCAGCTGAGGAAGAGCTATCAGTGGCCTTGGACGCTGGAGGGCTGCTTGGACCAGGTGGTGTAGTGGCACGTGGAGGTGGACTCAGGCCGACGTGGGACACAGTGTGGGAGGGAGACAGTGGAGGGGTGCCTTTCCACTTCTTGGGGATTCTAAATGGCTTGCCTGTCTTGGTATCAATGGGAAGTGGTGTGGACACAAACGGCACACTCATCACCAAGGCTGCCGCAGGTGCACACGCTGGACCTCCCTTTGGGGATGTGCTGGATCCAGAAGGACGCTTAGCCTGGCATTGCCTCTGCCCCTCCATCCCCTCTTTACCCTGTGTGCCCCCTACAGTGCCCTCCTGTCCCTGCTTCACTGGACTTGGAATGGGAGTAGAGGTAGTTGGTGAAACAGCCTTGGATACCTTACTATGTGTAGCCTTGCCAGGCCCCACCTTCATAGTGGGCATGGAGAGTGTCTGCATGCCTTTGCGAGACGTTTTTGGGACCACAGAGTCTGTGGCCGGGGATTGCTCTGAGGCTTGTGACCCTGAGTACTTCCTCCTTGAATCATGTGCCTTTGCAACGCCTGATGGGCTCTTCCCTTTGCGCTCTGGGGTTGTTTTTCTCTTTGTAGGGGAAGGTGTCTGTGACCTTGACAGCTTGGGCTGCTGCTGCTGTGTGCTACGTGTGCAGTATTGTGACGTTGAGGTGTGTGAAGCGTGGTCACCGTCGTCAGACGTCGCCACTGGCATGGGGGTGGACAAAGGGACTGGAATTGGACTACGAGATTGAGCCAGTTGAAGTGCAGCCGCCATTGTGGAGGACATTGTCTGGACAGTGCGGTGCAGCCCACCCACGTCTGAATGGATGCCCTCCATGAAAGCTAACACCTGTGCCAATTTGCGGTCATGGTCTGACAATGCATTGAGGAGCCCTGTCTGCCCCACACACAGCTGGCGCATAAGGTCCACACACTCTGCACTGATGGCAGCAGGGGGCACAGGGGCAGGGGCATCGGTGCCTGGAATGAAGGACACTCTTCCCCTCTTTGTGGTGCGAACACGGGCAGCAACAGAGGAAGTGGCTGGGAGGGTGGGCACTGCACGCTGTGTGCTGGAAGATGTAGCAGACTCTCCGTTCCCTGTGTCCTCCAAGATGTCTGCACCACCGCCGTCATCAGATGATGTTGAACTTTGCGTCTCGGGCTGTGATTCCTCCAGCATACTCCTATCCCCCTCCGAGGCGCTGGTCACATCTGTGTCACTGGGATCCTGTGCAGCTGTTGTGCTTGTTTCACCACCACTGGTGTCCGTCCCCTGTCCCTCCGTGCCCACGGGAGATGCTGCATAACAGAGAGACATGTAGGGTCAGCAAAGTGACAGCAACAGGACAAACATATTCAAGCAAAGCAACACTGAGGATGACAAAGTCTACATGTTGCAGGCCACCCCGTGCAATCTCACCATGCAGACACACATCACTACCTCAAACAGTGCGTACAAACATCTAAACACAGCACAGCTGAGCCATGTGATGGGCAGACAGCACAACATCATGCATGTTGGGGCGTACAAACACTAACACCAATGGACCAGGCCTGCAGCACACCACCCACAATGCCATTGAAATTCCCAGGATTGGAAAAACATCAGTAAGTGCATGTATGTAATATCCGTGACTGCCACACCCAGCACAGGGGCCACTTACAACCCACTGCATCACAGTAACCACATCACGTACACCAGCGCAGGTACACACATGGTACACATGCAGCCACTCACAGACAAAATCAACCTTCACAGAATACTCACCCCTAGCTTGCTGTTGATGCTCCTTCAAACGTGTGTCCAGCTCAGGCTGTGTCACAGCCAAGATGCGGCACATCAGTGGTGTCAAGCTGCGTCGTGACAACCTGCCACTGCGAGGGAGTATCCCCAGTGTCATCTCGGCAACGTTCTTTGCCAGTCGTGATATGTCGTCCCACCTCTTGTGGCAGTGGGTGCGCCGGCGGTTTGACACTCCCAGAGCCCGCACCTTGGTTGCAATGGACCTCCACTCGGCCTTACGCTGGTGTACCTTGAGCTGCAGGTGTGGGAGACAAGAGGGGAAAACATCAGTGACACACTCTCATGGTAAAACCTCTCTCTCTGAACAGTGGCATGACACAGACTCATCTCCACACGGCAGATATGGGTCATTGATGTACACTCATGCCAACCACACACGTATCACACTCTGTACACTCAGTGATGTGTCCTTGTCACATTGGGCGTGGACAGTCCATGCCAGGTAGAATCACACAGAGATGGACAATGAGGACCCACACAAACAGTCACATGAACAATAACTGTCCAGAAACATGCATCACCAGATAGCTGTCACACCATATGGAGGTGTACACAACACATGTCCATCCACCCTTCATGTCCATGCATTTAATGTGTGGGTTGCATACACCCCCTTAACAACTAGGAAACAGCATGTCAGCCAGTGCATTACACAACCCCACACTCTCAGGCACATACACCATCTGATCGACTACATGTGTGCCCCCTTGCACTCACACCCCCACTGTTGGAGACTTACCACAACATTTGGGCCACCATATAGCCGTGGGTACTGTGTCAGCACCTCGTCCACCAGGACATCCAGCTCCTCGCTTGTAAATGGACTGGCACGGATCTTCTCCGTCCTAGCCATCACTGTGGACATGAGACGTCAGCGGCGGCAGTGGGCGGTGAGGGGTCCCAGGCAGCAGTCCCTGGAGGCAGCAGCAGGTGAGGGGTCTCAGGCAGCAGTCCCTGGAGGCAGCAGCAGGTGAGGGGTCCCAGGCAGCAGTCCCTGGAGGCAGCAGCAGGTGAGGGGTCTCAGGCAGCAGTCCCTGGAGGCAGCAGCAGGTGAGGGGTCCCAGGCAGCAGTCCCTGGAGGCAGCAGCAGGTGAGGGGTCCCAGGCAGCAGTCCCTGGAGGCAGCAGCAGGTGAGGGGTCTCAGGCAGCAGTCCCTGGAGGCAGCAGCAGGTGAGGGGTCCCAGGCAGCAGGCTCTGTGAGCAGTGGAAATGTGGTGCTCCCTTCCACACATATATAGGGCCCTGGACTCGTTTCAGTGGTCATAGTCTTCTGCCATTGGTGTTCCAGGTCAGCCTTCTTCAAAAGCATCCAATGACCGCCTCCGCGGGGCGGAGCACGCCTACCGCGATTTTTGAATCTGCATCATGCCACCGCGATAGCGGTCCCCATTGGCTGCAAGGGCATGGTTCATGGCGGTGACACACCGCGGGGTCCTGGCCGGCGCTACTGCGGTGGTGCATCTTACAAATGCATCCTATCTCCGCATCCGCTGGGGGCGGAGCACGCCTACCACGATATTTGAATCTGCATCATGCCACCGCGATAGCGGTCCCCATTGGCTGCAAGGGCATGGTTCATGGCGGTGACACACCGCGGGGTCCTGGCCGGCGCTACCGCGGTGGTGCATCTTACAAATGCATCCTATCTCTGCATCCGCTGGGGGCGGAGCACGCCTACCGCGATTTTTGAATCTGCATCATGCCACCGCGATAGCGGTCCCCATTGGCTGCAAGGGCATGGTTCATGGCGGTGACACACCGCAGGGTCCTGGCTGGCGCTACCGCGGTGGTGCATCTTACAAATGCATCCTATCTCCGCATCCGCTGGGGCGGAGCACGCCTACCGCGATTTTTGAATCTGCATCATGCCACCGCGATAGCGGTCCACATTGGCTGCAAGGGCATGGTTCATGGCGGTGACACACCGTGGGGTCCTGGCCGGCGCTACCGCTCTTTGATTGCCATAGAGTGACATGGGTGACCGGGATGTGGCTGGTGGAGCATGACAAACGCCATCTGCAGCTATGTGGAGGGCCATCACTAACACCAATGTGTCATGTGCACACACTTGCGTCAGTGGTGGGCATCGACACAGGTACAAATGGTGGTTGGCATGCTCCGCCACCCAATTCACGGACAGTATGTGCGTCCGCTATGGGGAATATGCAGCACCACATCGTACACTCTGTGCGTCATTGTGTTTATGGGGCACGTTTAAGGCACCTACGGACAGTTCTTGTTGTGTGTGGATCAATGGTCATTACTGTGCTACACACAGTGGATACGTACAGTGGGACATGGCACTGGATAACATTGATATGGTCTCCTGTCACAAATGTCAGCCACTGTGTAACGTCTCACACCAAATGGAACACTGTACTCCATTATGTTGATCAATATTTACACACAATGTCGTATCTGCCACCCATGCTGACCACTATCTCACACCTGAGCCCATGTGTTACACTGAAAACCCAGATGAACTCATTCATTCAGCATGACTGTCATCATTGGAAACAGATGTCACCCTGTTGTGTTATTGCTAAGACCAATTACATGCCGCATGTTATGTCATTGTACACACTGGCAACTCCTGCAGTGTATGTCCACATGTACAGGGGGGCTCGACCTGCTAAAGGATGACGAGTACTTCAGCACCACACCTGGCATCCGTTGCATTATTATTGTTTGTCACTTGGGTAGACGGCCAGAGCAGATGTCTTTGCTACATGTCTGCCACCTGTAACCACAGGGACCTATGTGGTAGTGTCAGGTCTGTGCTCATGTTGTTTGGACTGTTGTATGTGAATCAGTGACATGTACATTTCAACAATGGTGCTTAGCTACACTATGTTTTTGAGTGTTGTGCTGTGTTCCGGTGCTACTCACCTGCCACCAGTGCATGTCCATTGTTCACATCAGGAATGTTGCGTTGGCAGATGGACTGCATGCACGGTTGTGGATTGTGCTAACTGTATGGAATATAGTATGCGACATTTGTTCACAGGCTATGGGTGTCCAGTTTTGCCCGTGCAATGTGTGTGCACTGATTAGCGGGAATTGTCTGCAATGTTGGATGGTCAGCACAAGTGGCACACGTGTGCAGTGTGTTGCCACCAACACTAGTGTATGTGCATGCTATGGGGTGCTAGCCATCCTTGCTCACCATCTATTCCAGCACTGTGTGGGTGGATCACATCTGCTGGTGTATCAGGATGGTGTGGGCACCCAAGACAGGTGAGATGTACCTTGACTGTTGTGCCTGTGACACTCATCCAACTCCGACATTTGGTCAATGTGAGGTACCAGTGTCCCACTACTCATGCACAGCCAGCATGTTTGTTAGATGTGGGATGTTGATTGTATGCTGTGTTGGGCCTGACAGCCTATGTGGAATGAGGGTCAGGATGCATGTCCTTTGGGACATGTGGTGTAAAATTACATCCACTGGTGTCAGGTGTCTGAGCCAGTAGTCCATATGTCATGCATACAGTATGTTCATGCGTGGACTTGTTGGCATACTGGCTTGGCATTGTCCATGTAGTGTTGTATGTATGTGTTGTGGCACTGTTGTGTCTTGAAACAGCTGGATGTGTATCACCATGGTATGTGTTGTGGTGCACATGTGTCCTTGGGCAGTCCCTCCTTGATGCTGCATGTAAATGTCCAAAATGGGGGAAGATTAAGGGTGCATACAGGCCCTGCTGATCACGTCCCTCATCTATTGTTAATGTGTGCCACATTGGCTATCTGTGTGCTTGTAGAGAGTATTGGGCAGTGGGGTAATGGTGGCCTGTTACAGTGGTACACATACTCTGCACAGGCGTGACATCATCTGTCACAGTCCGACTTTGTATTCAAGTCAGCAGCAGATATGGCCTGTGTACTGATGACATTGGCACATGTATGGGTTTGGGATGTGAATGTCATTGAATTTGAGTGTGTTCGAAGTGGCACTGAGTACAAAGACAATCCCAATGATCTATCCACATTGTGTTGTTGATGTGTCCCCTGCAATTATTGGCCAAGGAGGTGTGGCAGGTACAGCAGCAACGTGGAAGCCAGCAGTGTCTCTGCTTCACACATGTCCTGTGTCATGTACACCCAAGGCTGAGTCCACCTCAGCTCGATATGTGACTCTTGGCATTCACATAGACAGTGTTCGTATTGTGTCTACTGACTGTGCACATCCATGACAGTTGTACAATTAATCTGTCTCATGTTGGGACAACACTGAATTGCACTGTGTGCTTTCAGGGATGACAGTCAATGTTAGCGCCGTGACAGGACAGACTTTATGAATTTGTGCACATCCTAATTTATGTTGCTATGACGTGTCCCCTTTCATCTCACCTAGGAGGCGACCTAATGTGTTTCGTACCTTCACCCTGCTGGCTAACATGGAGGATACCGACATCATAAGGCGATTCCGTCTGGATCGGACAAACCTCCTGGAACTTTGTGCACTATTGGAGCCACACCTGCTTCCACGCAGGACATACCCAACAGCACTCACGCCAACGGCAAAGGTGATGGCATTCCTACATTTCGTGGCTACGGGATCCTTCCAGCAAACTGTGGGCATTGCAGGGGGATGTCCCAACCAACATTCAGCATGGTGCTACGTGATGTCCTGTTGGCTATGATGCAACACAGGGACCAATTCATACATTTCCCCAGGCGGCATGAGTTGGCGGATGTGAAGGGCGAATTTTATGCACTTGGACACGTTCCTAATGTAGTTGGTGCAATAGATGGCACACATGTTTCCCTGATTCCACCCCAAGCACGGGAGCATATTTACCTAAATAGGAAACATTATCATTCCATCAATGTGCAGGTGGTGTGCCAGGCAGATATGGTCATCTCACACGTCTGTGCAAAGTTTCCAGGATCAGCCCACGATTCACACATAATGCGCAACAGCATTTTACCACAGCTGATGGCCAATCTGGCGCCGGAGCGGGCATGGATTGTGGGTGAGTACAAAGGGTCGAGTTGTGTGCTGTTTGTGTGCCATGCTGTCCTCGGACACATGTCAGACACTCAATCTGTATGTGTCTTTCACACTTAGGTGACTCTGCATATCCCAACGGACCTTGGTTGCTGAGTCCACTTCGCAATCCCAGGACACCAGCTGAAGTGCGCTACAACAATGCCCATGGGAGGACACGTCGGGTCATTGAGCGAACATTTGGACTCCTGAAATCGCGTTTTCGATGCCTCGACAAGACCGGAGGGGCTCTGCAGTACTCACCCGTCAAGGTGTGTCAGATAGTGGTAGCATGCTGCATGCTACACAACCTGGCCGTGCGGAAGGGGATCCCCTTAATCCAGGATGATGATGACCAGCCACAGCCCCCACCTGCAAACACCCAAACGTCAAGTGACGAGGATAGTGGAGAGGAGGAAGGTGTTGGACAGCGTCAGCAGCTCATCAACAACTACTTCACTTGATGGTCAGTGGCAATGTCAATACTGGCTGTTGTCTGATGATGTTGTGCCTGGTGAATATGTGTATGTGAGTTTTGTGACTACAGCATGTTGCAGAGTCAGTGCTGGCTGCAGGTGTGTATGGCAAGGGATCTTTTGACACAGCTACTTGATGTCTATGTTGGTACAGTTGCTCCTTGTGACATGTGCAGATTGTCGTACCTTGATGTGCTGTGTTGTGTGATGGTTGTTAGTCCACCACCTGAGTAGCAACTGATGTTCTGTTGTGTTTTCCTAGGTCCCTTCAGCCTCTACTTGCCTGCGGAGTATCCCTGCTCCTGTGACATTGTAATCATGGGTGTGAGTTAACATACTGTGATGAACATGGAACAGTGACAACTACATTGGTGCGTTATTAGTGTTTATTTACAGTGGATACATGTGATGTAGATGTGGATATTGACAGATTTGTGAATGGTGAATAACAGATTTGTCAGTGATGGTAGATGAGACAATAGAGTATACACTAGATCAGTATGGCAACACAGTCCAACAGTCATTTGCCATTCCCACGCCATTGTGTGTGGGGACAGTCTGCAGGGTACACAGCAGGGTGAAGAGGGGTGCCATGATGGCTGGCTACTTGACTGGCTTTTGCCAGGTGCTTTGCCACGGGATGCTCCCAATGATTTTTCGGGCGGCCCCTTGCTCTTTTGGCAGGGGGACACAGGTGCATGGCCAGTGGTGTCTGATGAGTCCCCATGCTCGCTGGACGCAGGGGAGGGTGGGGGTCTGTCATCCTGCGGCACAACGGAGGGAGCTGTAGGTGTTGGCGGTGCCGCATGCCTGTCCCTGAGGACCCCCACTAGCTGGCCCAGGAGGTCCCTGATTTGGCCCATGCAGGCCACGAGTTGGCCCATGCGGTTGTCAATTGAGCGCAGCATTTGTTGTTGCTCACGGGCATCCTGCTGAGCCTGCCTCAACTGTACCTGGGCGTGTTCATAGGCCCCCACAACTCTGTGAATGTGTGCCAGTGATTCAGTGGCAGGGTCTTCTTCCCTTTGGGTCAGCCTTGTCCTCACACCTGGCCTGCTGTCACGGCCCTGTTGCCTCCCTCCTGTGGGCACCGGCCTACTCTCCTGTACCTCCGCAGTTGTTGTGGTCTGGTTGGCCTGTGGAGCAGGGCGAGTGTTGCAGGCAGCAGTGGTAGTGGTAGTGGTGGTGGAGGTGGTGGTGGTGGCACAGGTCGTTGCAGCAGGGCTCTGCGTTGATGTTGTTGCTGAGGGTGGTGGGGCTGTGGGGTCCTGGGACACATTACGCCCTGCCACACCAGATGGTCCAGGTTGGTCCTCCTCCTCATCATTATCCAGGGAGTCTGCATCCGAGGGGAGATGTTCGGGAGCTGGTGACTGGCTGTGCTGGTTGAGTTTGTCGTCCTCTGCAGTCAGTTGTTGGTCACCTGTGGGACAGGAAGTAGATGGTAATTGCCTTACACACCTCAGGGTTGCTGTGTTTGATGTCTCTTATTTACATGTTATGCTACACACAGTTGCCTTTTTCACACATTGTATGTCTGCACAGTGATGTGCCTCATGCCATGAAGTGGAGTTACATTCATCATTTCACAATGGTGTGACCTGTGATTGGTTAGCATGCCACACGTCTAGTATTGGTGATTTCAATGTGAGGTTGTCATCTGACAACTGGCATGACTACAAGTTGATGTTCAGCATCTTTGCTGATCACTCTGCCTGGCAGACATTACCTGTGTGCATGGACTAGCCATTGTCATCACATGCATACCGTTGACATGTCCTGTGCTTGTATTTCTTTATACAGCAGACCATGCTAGTTTGATTTTCCCATGGTCCTTCATGATCAGCACCCATGTACGCTACAGAGGGAAGTCTGGGTGATGCATGTCAGAGGCCCGTTTGCTTGGACATATTTGTTGAGAGTCACAGTTCTGTTTCTGTCACAGTTACGTACGCTGAGCTGTCTGCATCCTGTCAATGGCTGTGCTTTACTTTTCTATTTTTGGGTGAAGTAGAGCCTCATGTTGTCATGTCTCCCAATGCTTTTGTTGAGTGATGGTGGTGTGCATGCACTGTCTGATTACCTGTGCAGTGTCACTTTGGTTTTACTTACAGACACATGCTTCTGGGTGGGGTGCCCCAACCTGCTGAGGGGTGTGAGAGGGGGCCTGTTGGGAGTTGTAGTGCTGCCTCCAGATACACATTCCCCAACCCTGTGAAGATGGCTACCTACCTGTTAGGTGGTGGGGGAGCGTTCAATGGCTTACACATGCTTCTGGGTGGGGTGCTCCATCCTGCTGAGGGGTGTGAGAGGGGGCCTGTTGGGAGTTGTAGTGCTGCCTCCAGATACACATTCCCCATCCCTGTGAAGATGGCTACCTACCTGTTAGGTGGTGGGGGAGCGTTCAATGGCTGACACATGCTTCTGGGTGGGGTGCTCCATCCTGCTGAGGGGTGGGAGAGGGGGCCTGTTGGGAGTTGTAGTGCTGCCTCCAGATACACATTCCCCATCCCTGTGAAGATGGCTACCTACCTGTTAGGTGGTGGGGGAGCGTTCAATGGCTGACACATGCTTCTGGGTGGGGTACTCCATCCTGCTGAGGGGTGGGAGAGGGGGCCTGTTGTGTGTTGTAGTGCTGCCTCCAGATACACATTCCCCATCCCTGTGAAGATGGCTACCTACCTGTTAGGTGGTGGGGGAGCATTCAATGGCTGACACATGCTTCTGGGTGGGGTGCTCCATCCTGCTGAGGGGTGGGAGAGGGGGCCTGTTGGGAGTTGTAGTGCTGCCTCCAGATACACATTCCCCAACCCTGTGAAGATGGCTACCTACCTGTTAGGTGGTGGGGGAGCGTTCAATGGCTGACACATGCTTCTGGGTGGGGTGCTCCATCCTGCTGTGGGGTGGGAGAGGGGGCCTGTTGGGAGTTGTAGTGCTGCCTCCAGATACACATTCCCCAACCCTGTGAAGATGGCTACCTACCTGTTAGGTGGTGGGGGAGCGTTCAATGGCTGACACATGCTTCTGGGTGGGGTGCTCCATCCTGCTGAGGGGTGTGAGAGGGGGCCTGTTGGGAGTTGTAGTGCTGCCTCCAGATACACATTCCCCAACCCTGTGAAGATGGCTACCTACCTGTTAGGTGGTGGGGGAGCGTTCAATGGCTGACACATGCTTCTGGGTGTGGTGCTCCATCCTGCTGAGGGGTGGGAGATGGGGGCCTGGTGTGTGTTGTAGTGCTTTTTGTCTGTACACATGCATCCCAGTTGGTTTTGTTTAGCTTTGTGCTTTTTCAGGTTGAGTGGTGGTTACATCTGTGTGACCTGTTTTGGGTATTGTGGGTCAGACGAATGTCCTTTGGCCTAGGGGTTGTAGGTTTGAATTTGTGCAAGACGGTACATGGCAATGTGATGATATACATTGGTTTGTACTTACCAGCTTCCAGTCCCCGCGGATTCCTTCAAGACTCTCTGGATGTAGGATTCCAAGGACCTTCTCCTCCCACGGACTGTATGGTTTGGGTGGGATGGGAGTGCCTCCACCAGTCCAGTCAGCCAGCTGACGGTTCTTGGCCCTCTTCCTCTTCACCACGGTCTTCAGGTCATGCCACCGCTTCTGTATTTCCTGCTTGTTGCAGGGGGTGGTCCCTACTGCATTGACCTTATTGACTATCCTCACCCACATTTGGGTTCTTGTGGCTAATGGGGTGTGTTGGACCATGTTGCCATAGAGTTGTGGTTCAACTCTTATTATCTCATCTACCATGACTGCAAGCTCTGCATCAGTGAATTTTGGCATTTTGTGTGGTGCCATGGTGTGTGCTGTGCAGATGTTCTGTGGTGCAGTTGTGTGGGTGTTGTGGGTGTTGTGGGTGGTGTAGGTGGTGTGTGTGTTGTGGTGGTGCTGTGTGCAGGTTTGCCTCTCCTTTGTTCTCCGGGGTTGGGACCTTCAGTTGTGGAGTGTAGCAAAGGATTGTGGTCAGGGAGGGGCTGGTTTTATGCTCGGCTATGGGGGTGTGGCAAGCTGGTATGTTGCTGTCAGGTGTGTTGTGTGTGTTGTCCTGTGATTGGTTATTTTGAAATTTCTGGGGCTGTTGTCATTGGGCACTTTTGGTTTGTGTTGGGACAGGTCTACTTCAGTGTGTGCATTGTTTGTTTGTTTTTTCGTATTTTTTCAACGTCCGCCATTTTTTTGCGGTTCCTCCGCAGCGGTTCCTCGGCAGCGGTGGCTATGCTGCAGCCCTTCCGCCGCCTATCGGATTCATCACTGTTCGCGCACGATGCGGTCGGATTCATAGGTGGGTACCATGGTGGTAGCGGGGATGTCATAATGTCACGGGCGGTTACTCCGTGTGCATGGCGGCGGTTCTTGGCTTTTCCGCTGAGTATCCGGCCGTTGGGGTCGGATTTTCAGCTGGTCCGGCGTGTGCGGGCGGTTTTTCGTTGTCTCCCGCCGCCGCTGACGGATTATTGTGGTGGTTCATCGTAATGTGTCCGGCGTTTTTCCCGGTGGCCATGCGGGCGGTTTTTTGCCGCTACCATGGCGGTCGGTATGTTTTTCCGACCGCCATCGTAATCGACCCCTTTATTTCCAACCGCGACTTGCCCCATTGAAGTCTACGGCGATCCGCGTCTGTGTTCACGCACTGCACGCGTCCCCCGTGGGTCCTTTACTTACCTGCCTTGGGTGGTTTCGTGAGGCCCCAACACTTCTGAAGGCCCTGGGCCTTGTCTCCCTGCAAGTCGTTGTTCTCAAGTCTCTTTTTTAGTATATGGTCTGGTACGCCCCTAGGGCTCCAGCCATATTGGTGCTTAATTTATTGTGAAACGTTGATTTGTGTATATGTTCCTGACTTCTAATCTCATAAAGAGATTAGTAGAGAGTTATTTAGTAATAAATACATATATATTTGATATATATACCTGTGTGGTGTCTTTTCATTTGGTGATTCAAGAGATTGTGTGGTAAAACAAGCTGCTTTACATTCCTCCAAGACTTAGCCTGAAGGCTGCTCTCCACAGCTACCACTAGGATAGCTTTCTATAAAGGTTGTCTTAAACCTACCTACCATAAGAGTCGAATTGTACTGGTGCAAGGTGTCCACTTTAACTAGTGAACAGCATATACCAGGCCAACTTCTCACCCCCCCCGCTGGATCTGTCTCTGGAGGTTAGTGAAAACTATTTTGTAACCTGACACAGGGAACGACGGCCTTCATCCTGTCGTGGAAGTTGTTTCTGGCGATTGTTGGCTCGTTGGTGCTCGTTGGGCTCGTTGGTGCTTGTTGGCTCACATTGCAGCCAATACCTGGAACGAGCTACCGGCAGACATCAGACGCGCCCCCTCCCTGAACAACTTCAGGAAGTCCCTCAAGACCTGGCTCTTCGGCTAAACAGAGCTGCGGACCCCCCCCTCAGCGCCTTGAGACCCTCATGGGTGAGTAGCGTGCTTACAATTCCCTGATTGACTGAGAGGATCAGCAACTACACAAACTACTAGAAGCCTTACAAAAAGAGCAAAGCTACCAAGAACCTAGACTAGAACAATCTGTTACATAAATCTCCTAAACTAACCAAACAAACCAGAACAATGTATGAGCATTTACAATTCAAAATTAGACTCTTTATAAACAACAAATGACTTGACTACCTAAGAAGTAACATCCAAATCTATCCTCTAAACCACACTAAAAAATCTACCAGCCATCTAACAAACCACAGCATAATACATTAAATTAATGTAATTCTTTTTTTTAAATTAATAAAATATTATTAGTATATCAGTGAAAAAATATTGCAAAATTTTTCAGTACTCACTGACATAGTAAAAATATTAATACTATTATTTAAAAAAATATTTTAAATTGTTTAATACATAAAACAAACTATCAAAGTACCTACACATAATTTGAAAAATACATCAGATATTTTAAACAAAACAACTTAGTAAACAAATCAGCATCACATAATTATAAACACATAACATTTCCCACCCAGTGTAAAATAATTATTTTAATTTACGATTTTGTTGTTGCAGATCTCAGCGGTGGCTGGTAGGGAACAGGGGTGGCAAGACGGGGGTTGAAAAAAATGATTTTTTTTTTGTTTAAAACTCTTAACTCTTTATGGCCGACCCCGTCTCTCCTCCACTTCTCTTTCTGACTCCGACACCCGGGAACAAGAAGCACACAGGCTGCCCTAAGCCAATCATGATGTTGCTGTCACCAGCATGACAGCAGCATTGTGATTGGTCTGAGCGCCTGGGAGTGGGAGGCTGTACATGTTCTCCACCCAGGCTGTGTATTACAGTCCGGTTGAGAACATGCTAAGTGCACTTGACTGTTTGGCCGGCCCAAGACGGCAGGCAAAACCGTTATGCACACTTATTGTGCACAAACTGCTCTTCCTCCCTGTGACACCAGCCCCCCAACCTAGCCCCGTAGCTACGAAAAATAAAATGATAATACTGCTGATATTATCATTTTATTTTTCCTTTTCCACTGCTCTGAGAGCTCCTCCACCTTAGATAGATCTTTGTCCAAGTACGTATAATCCAAAAAAGTGATCCACCAAAAGATGTTCTCACAATGGCAAAAAGCCCCCAAAAAATGCAAAAATGTACTTTAAAAATAAATCCCTTGAGGCAATCCGCTGTCTGTAGGTCCCATAAAAAACACTAAACATTGTTTTAAAATAAGAACCACTCCAGGAAACCCGAAAAACAAGGACATCTATATAAAAAAAATTGTTTATAATAAACTAATTCAGATTTTCTTTAAAAAAAAAAAACGGGACATCTGACTTCCCTTAGAACAGTCCAGGGAAAAATATACCTGCACAAATAAAGAAAACACCCTCCCGCACAAAACACTACATTTCAACACATACAGTACACAAAACTAGTGATTAATACACAGAATACACATAACTTACATTAAAAAACACTTTACTTCCTATAATATATCATATACCTACGCAACATCAAATAGCATCCCAAAAAAATAAAGCACACAATAAACTCTCCAAAAATACCAAACACATTATGTACTGTCCCAAATCTCCTGAACAATAGAAATACCTTAAAAATAAGTAAAATTAAACTTACATTAGCCAATGAAGAGCAACACCTAACCACAGCTTCTCTCCTCCACGAATGACCCAAAAACAACAGCAATAGACAACTAAATTTAGTTACCCGTGAAAAAAATGGGTGCCTAATAAAACTTAAAAAAAGACTATTCCCCCTCATAGGAATGAATGGGAGAAATATTAAAAATATATTAGAAATGTTTATTAAAATGTTTAAAAAAAACTAGAAATATAATACATGTAAAACAATGTTCCCAAAATTATTTTAAAAATTGTAAAATATATTTTATATACTAGTATAACATAATTAAAATTATTTAATATATACATATTTTTTTAAACTGTATTTTATTGATTTTCCAGTAACAACGAACATGCAGTGCGTTTGGCATAACCGGAAGGGAATTTTCAGTAGACAGACATTAAAAACATATACATATACAGATTCTCCTCCATCTTGTGAGTTGCAGCCTACCTGTGCCCCAGATTGCAGTGAGCAGAGTCCAGGAAGTGGTAAGGAGGCAGACTAGTGCTGTCTCTTTCCTAAAAAAGTTTAAAAAACGATTTTTCCTACCTGTGATTGCATCATATTATGTTTTTCTTTTTAAATTCCTTTAACTGTCTTTGCTTGTGGTTCTTACAGTTTAAAATTGTAATTTTAACCTGCCAGTGATTGCATAATTTATCCCATGTTTTTGTGTTTAAACTTGTGTTTTTTCCTGCCTGTGAATGCTTCCATTTAACCTGTTGAATTGTGGGATTTGCGGTCCAAACTCTGTAGTTTTTCCCTCTCATTCCCTGTGACTATCAGTTTTTCCATCCAAATGTCTCCTTTGCTCTGTGCTAAGATCTGTATGTTAAGCAGTGCACTCCCAGCGACCATCTTGTGTTAACAAGTCAGTGAAACCAGCCCCCCTTCCCCCCTGAGACAGCAGTAATGTGCTGTAAGCTGTTTAAACTGTGTTTAATAGGGACTTTGCACTTCGTTCTTTGGCCAGGAGAGGGAGTAAAGTTTTATACAAATAGTGTTGTTAGAGGACAAGTTTGTTGGGGCCTTACCTGCAGAAGTCCAAAGTGTGGATTGAGCCGGTCTGTCTCCTAGGAAATTTCTGAATAGAGAAGCAGCTTCCAACTCCCTGGCCAGCAAACCTTGTCTGAGGTAGCTGGGACCTTATATAGTCTGATATTGTTTGGTACATGTGTACACTGATTGGTGGTTGTATCTGATGTTTCTATTGGATTAGGGTTAGTGTCCTCATTGGTTGGGTATTTGAGGGTTCTGATTGGTTTCTGGGTCTGTGATTCAATCAATGTAGTGTTGGGACTAGGGCTAGGGTTAGTATTTCTATTGGAAGTAGGGATTAGGGCTTCCTGTGTTATTTGTTGTTGGGACTAGGGTGGGACTAGGGCTAGGGTTAGGCCTTTAATTGGAAGTAGCGATTAGGTCTTCTGGTGTGATTGGTTGCTGGACTAGGTGTGTTACTAAGAGTAGGGTTAGCCTTTCTATTGGAAGTAGGGACTAGGGCTTCCTGTGCCAGTGGTTGCTTGGACTAGGGTTGAGACTACTGGTAGGGCTATGGCCTCTATTGGACGTAGAGATCAAGGGTTTTTGAAACTGATTGGGTGCTTGGACTAGGGCTAAGATTGGCTGTAAGGTCCTCGTCTCCTATTGGTTCTAGATTTTAGGGCTAGTGCTGTGATTGGATATTGTTAGGGCTAGGGTTCCCATTGGCTGAAGGGGTCACCTGACTACTAGGGCTATAAACGGCCAAGGCTTAGGGCGTCTCAGCCCGGGCGTCTCAGCTAAGGGTGGAGAGGACAAGGGTGAGTGCCTGTTTGAGCCTGTTAGGGTAGAGAGGACAAGGGTGAGTGCCTGTTTGAGCCTGTTCGAAACTGGTCGGGACCAGGGCCAGGAATGCTGCCCATTTTCCCATTCATTAATACCCACCCTATGTATTTGTCCCTCTGTACATAAGCATTGATTTTCACTATAGATATGTGCCTATCTTCGTGTATTGCTTTGTATAAACATGTACAATAATTATGTTGTTATAAAAACAAAAACAAAAGAAAAAAAAAATCTTCTTTGGTCTACATGTACTTGCTTCCATTGGGCATCTATGTACCTCCATGTACTTGGATCTGTGTGTCTGTTACTTTTCTCCTGAAAAAGCATATCTAATGCACTACCCTATTTCTCATCCGCTACCTCTATCAATAACTTTAATCTGCATATACTTACCTCCTTTATGCATCTATATACTTTCAATGTACTTATGGATCTGTATATTTATCACTTTCTTCTAATTTAACATTTCCAATGCACTACCCTATTTCTCAGCCTATACTTCCCTCAATATATCTTCTAGCGCAACTTTCTTACTCATCTCAAACTTCTTTCTACTACTCTTTCCAATTCACTACCCTATCTCACCCTATACATCTATCATTATATCCTCTACACCCACTCTCTCATTTATCCCAAACGCCATACCACTACTATGTTCCCCAAAATAACCCTTTCTTGACTCTCTCCTACTCTACCCCTCCTTGCATCTGTCTTGTTTGGCTTCTTCTGACACCTCCTTTACTGTACCGAGCCCCCAAAACAAACCTTTCTAAACTCTTCCCTCTGACTCTTCCCCTCCAAAAACCCTTTTTACTCATCCAAAAGCCTCCTCCTACTGCTATGACCTAAAAAAAGAAATCCTTCACTCTTCTATCCCTCCACTATCCTTTTCAATCAAAATAACAGACTAGCATGTTCACTTCTCTAATTCCATATTCCACTATACTAATTCACCACTAATCCTTTATGGGTTCCAGAGTAGCGTGCTACTCGCCAACAAAGCGTTTCAACACCTCATCAGGGTTACAAGCGCTATATAAATGCAAACCTTTTTTTCCTTTTTTACCCCTCCCTAACCCTTCTCTATCCAAATAACTGAATAACATATCCACCACTCAAATTACTTCATATTTCACTATACTAATTTTCAACACTAATCCGTTATGGGTTCCGGAGTAGCCTGCTACTCGCCAGAAAAGCGCTTCAACACCCCATCAGGGGTAACAGGCGCTATATGAATGCAAACCTTTCTTTCCCTTCTATCCCTCCGCTATCCTTCTCACTCCAAATAACTGACTAATATCCACCACTCAAATTACTTTCATATTTCACCATACTAATTCACCACTAATCCTTTATGGGTTTCCGGAGTAGCGTGCTACTCGCAAAAAAAAAAAAAAAAGCGATTCAACACCCCATCAGGGGTTAGAAGCGCTATATAAATACAAACCTTCTTTCCTCTTCTATCCTTCTGCTATCCTTCCGAATCCAAATAACTGACTAACATATCCACCACTTAAAATTTACTTGCATGTTTCACTATACTAATTCAACACTAATCCTCTATGGGTCCCGGAGTAGCGTGCTACTCGCCGAAAAAGCGCTTCGACGCCTCGTCAGGGGTAGTAAGCGCTATACAACACAATACAATACAATATACAGATCTACCAAATTCACATTACAGATATGAATTACGCATGAATCTGAGGGTGTCCCAAGACAGTATAGAAATAAGACCAAGGCATCGAGCTCTAATTTAATATATATTAAACATATTTTTGTTAAATAGCAGTATGAAAATGTATATCAATATGTTTCCAAAAAATGTTCAAAAAATTAACAATAGTTAGAAAAAATTAAATATACATCACAGAAAAATTACTCAAAAACATTTTCCTGTATGTCTTTAACAAGTATTAAACAATGTGTTTTACATGAAATAATATTATAATATATATAATAGAATTTAACATATGTTAAAAGAAATAATGGTCCAGATGAGAGGAACCTGGAGCTGTTTTTAAGCAGGTCCTGCACACGTACTCCCAAACACGAATTAAGTATGACCGATTGGTGTGCAGTTCCTAAGTGCAAGTGTGAGTGTTCAGGTCTGAGAAAAAGTACCCTCACACACCCCGAAGAATGTCATGCATCATTATTTGGGCCTGCTCCTCATTGGGCCGGCGCTGCAATGCCCGACGGTCACCCGCGAAGGGGCTCTTTAGCGGAGATCTTTTTGCTGAAGCCGTTAGGTGGGTGTGGGTGTGTGGAATAGGTAGTGTAGTGAGTGTGAGGTGGTGTCTAAAATAGGTTTAGGGAGACCCTATTGCCTAAATTTTACTCCTAGGGGTCACTAACCTAACTAAAAACAAGGATCCCTAACCGGATACAATGGTCCTAAAGGACATGTGTGGTGTAGAAGGTCGACATGTTTCTTGCCTATGGTAGCCCCTAATGGGTCTTGTGGCAATTCATCAGGACCGAAAGTAAGGGAATGCAATAGGTACCAGCTTTGCAAGTAAATACCAGGTCCGATTCACCTGGTATTCTGCGACCTGAAAAAGAAGAAAGTGATAACAAAAGCAACTTTTAGGTGATGTGTGACAGAAAAACTCAGCGGCGTGTAAAGGCCAAGTGAGCCCGGTGTTGATCAGGCGGTAGTGAGGCATTCATTGACCATATGGGGGATTTCAATTCATAGCTCATGTGCGGTGCCACAATGTGCCCCAATTAGGAATTAACAGGATGAATCCCATGTGTGCTAGCGCCATGCGTTGGCGTGGTGTTCTAGAGTTATTGGTGTGACCCGTTAATCACAAACAGCATGTCAGGACTGTTGCAACATATTATACTGTCATGCGTGTCCCCGAATATGGAGGAGCCCCTTTTCAAATAATGGTGTAACAAGACTTTTGATCCATTGTTCATCATTGCGCCAAACATACATAAATGAACAAGACAAACAGGAACATATTGCGAAATAGCCCGTAAGTCACAGTGGATGCTAAGGGCTATTGCGCATGTTTTTTAACTTGTTTTGCGACCCAAATCAGGGTGGGCCACCTAACTCGTATTTCGTGCGACAACCTAATACAGATTTAAAATGCAGGCAAATGGCACGGCTCTGCTTGCCTTGCTCTAATCGTGATTATAGGCAGTGGACGCTTTTAATGAAAAAGGCGCATCATCTACGATGTCCGAAACGGACTACTGGCAACCACTCACCCATGAAATGCAGGTCTGTGATGACGGGAGCGTTTAAGCAGAGCGCGCCGTTACTCACGATCTGTGGGTGGATGAGAAGTAATACACAGGAGACAGGCATTCAATCACTGTAATGTACGATGTCTTACCGGGAGCTGTGGGCATTTTGCAATGATCTTCATACTCACAAAAGGTGGCGTGGCAACTAGCAGTACTCCTACCCCGGCTCTGATGCCTGTAAAGGGACACGCCAGGGGTGGGTCTAAATGGGTTTCACGTTAACACTAAAAATTGCGGAGACGCTGTAATGCTAACCCGGGCGGCCATCTTGGGTGAGTTTATGGCCCATTGATCAAAGTCATCGTTCATGATATCTGAGGAGATATGCTAGAGATGTGTATGTTGCTGATAGTTACACGTTAGTAAAAGAGGCCAAGAGTGCGGAATGATCGTAGGTCAGATGTACCTGTAGGGGTCTTTTTTCTCACTTATGATGTAATACCTCCCTTTTAGGGTACATAGACAAGCACTATTTGATGCAAGTTATGCGGAATGGTAGTGAGTTGGGTGTGCCTATAGGACCCATTAGAGTTATTTGGGGGTGTCCTCTTATTACTAGTAAGATCCCACCCATTCAGGGTGAAGCGACTAGTAACCCTACTTAGGGAAGGGCTTGTTGGTAAGTTGTAGTAACCCTCTTAATTATCGCTGGCGCCCATCTGCGGAGATTATTGCATGGTATTTTCCAGGTATCTGGTGGGGCACTATCCCACCAATGTGTTCGTTAGATAGTGATAGGGTTAGGCTTGCATCAGTGAAAAATATAAAATGTATACGTTCTAGTTAATTTTGCATCAGTGAAAAATGTAAAATGTAAACGTTCTGGTTAGTTTAGCTCACCCCAGGGGATATCATCATTCAGCTCTGTAATATGGGAGGAGAGCCTGAAGACACAGTTTTGCTCCTTCCTAAAGAGAGCTTCCTTACGTATTTGGGGGTGGGATTCCAGGATAGTCCAGTGTAGGTCATTGAACGTGTGGTTCATAATTGTAAAGTGGGCACACATCTTGATGTTTGTCTTCTTACACCTAATGTTACTTCTGTGCTCTGTTATTCTTGTTTTTACAGGGCGTGTTGTCATCCCCACATATTTGAGTTGGCACAGGCAAGTGATTAGGTAGACGCAATTGCGTGTGTTGCAGTTCGTATGTTTTTTCTGTGTCCATATGAAGGTGTCTGTTAATGTCACCGTCTTGGTTGCACTAGTCAGGGGGCAAACTACGCATTGCTCACATGGGTAGTGGCCAACCATGGGGGGCAGGTTCCACAGTTGTTGTTGTTGCTGTGGCTCCCTCTGTTTGGGTCTGGTGTTGATCAGCATGTCTTTCAGGTTTGCCGTTCTTTTAAACGCAAATCTGGGAGGACTAGGTGCATGTTCGCCAATCTGGAGAATCCTCCAGTGTTTCCTTATTACCCTTCTGATCATCTTCGATTCTGGCGTGTACGTGGTCACACAGGTTAGATTTCTTTCCTCAGATTTAGGATGTGCTTCCAAGAGTGCCTCCCTGTTATTATTTTGGGGTCTCTTCTGGGCTGTTTTTATGTTTCCCTATAGGTAAGAGAAAAAGTGCCCTCACATACCCCGAAGGATGTCATGCTTCATCATTTGGGCCTGCTCCTCATCGGGCCGGCGCTGCAATGCCCGACGGGCACCCGCGAAGGGGCTCTTTAGCGGAGATCTTTTTGATTAGGCCGTTAGGTGCGTGTGGGTCTGTGGAATAGGTAGTGTAGTGAGTGCATGGTGGTGTCTAAAATCTCAGCTAAAGAGCCCCTTTGCGGGACCTTTTTTAGGCAGATGCTGGGGCAGAGGGAGAGGCAGAAAAAGAGGAGGTCACAACCAATGGAAACAGGTCCAATGGCTTATGGATAATGCTTTTGTTATCACTTTCTTCTTTTTCAGGTCACAGACCAGGTGAATCGGACCTGGTATTTACATGCAAAGCTGGTAACTATTGCATTCCCTTACTTTTACCACCAGCATTGCAGTAGTGTAAGAGTTTAGATACATTCTATGAAACTATCGGTCCTGATGAATTGCCACAAGACCGGTTAGGGGCTACCATAGGCAAGAAACATGTCGACCTTCTACACCACATATGCCCTATAGGACCATTGTATCCAGTTAGGGATCCTTGTTTTTCGTTAGGTTAGTGAACCCTAGGAATAAAATTAGGTCTCCCTAAACCTATTTTAGACACCACCCCGCACTCACTACTCTACCTCTTCCACACACCCACATGCACCTAACGGCTTCATCAAAATTATCTCCGCTAAAGAGCCCTTTCACGGGTGTCCGTCGGGCATTGCAGCACCGGCCCGATGAGGAGCAGGCCCAAATGATGAAGCATGACACCCTTCAGGGTGTGAGAGGGCACTTTTTCTCAGACCTGAACACTCACACTTGCACTTAGGAACTGCACACCAATCAGTCATACTTAAAAGAAATAATGGGCCTCATTACAATGCTGGTCGAACTGGGCTCCGCAGTCCTGTCGGAGGCGGTCCTTCTGACTCCACGAGGAAATTTCAACCGTGGTGGTGTCAGAAAAGACCGATGGAGGCAGTCGGAGAGCGGACCGCCTTACGAACCCACCCATCCAATTACGATGTGCCTTTCCGGTGAGCCAATCGTGGTGGTCCAACCACCTCTTCAGAGCTGGTGGAAAGGGAGCTATAGAAGGTTGACTATTACCTGTACACAGCTCCTCATGTCATGTGCCACCATGGAGCTGATCGCACACGTCCTGCCGCTGCTATACCTGCTCGATGATGGCCAAAATTGAGACCGTCGTAGTAAGTGACACACCTACCTAGAGTCCTTAGCAAATCGATGCTCTGCCATGAAAATGCAGGTGTGTAGCTTGGTCAGCATGAGAGGGGGATGTGACCAACATGTTCACAAATATTCACGCAGGGATATCTTGCCAAACAATACACATATCATGAGAAGCAGGAAATGAGGGGGCAGGAAGGTGATGTAAAAAGAGCAAATAGTGCTAGCTGTGTAGCAGGGCATGAAGTGGTCCAAGGCCTGCCAGTACTTAGCATCAGTAAGTCGAAAAGGCAGGTGCTGAGAGAGGTCCCATCAGACTCCTCATATTTTATATAAATTGAACTCTGCAGCAGTGCCACCTTCCACTGCTGCAGATGTAACTGCAAAGAGAATCGTAATAGTCCTTTCACAGTCTTGCATGTGAGAACTGAAGCATCTTCATATTCCTGTGCAATGAAGCCACAGTTGCTGCTGCAATATCCAATGCAACTAACAAACATTGGCAAATCCAATAGTCCTGGCATTTTTAGGTGCAATGTAACTTGTTGTATCTCATATCTGGATATTGTGCAATGACAGAAGTAATAACATGCCATACGTGTGGGACACTATGCCAATCACAGATGTGTAACTTATGTGCATGTAAGCCACGCACTCATGTACATCAGCCAGGCCCCTATGAGAGACCCCCCAGTACACTCATCCCACTCAAAGTCCTATTGTGGAGAACACAAAAAACACAATTAAACACAAAAGTTACAACACTGTTCAATACACCACAACCTAAAAGTCAGAGAACGTGTGTATGTGTCAGTGTGATCAGGTAAAACACCCCAGGGGAAAATCACACGCTTCACATCACCTGACTGAAACCACTCCTAGCCATCTATGTCCCACACAATACATCAATCATGGGGTTGTGACACTACATACACCCCCCCCTGGAGCCACGTGACCGTGGATAAGGCTAAGGGCTTTGTATCCATGGTCCAAGCATATTTTGTGGGCCCCTGTATGCAACAACACAGAATCTGTCTCTCTGCAGATTTGAGTTTCCAAAATCAGGGGTACTCCTGGAAGACTAAGGGCCAAGGCCACAGTCCACATTGCACCTGCCTCAAAGTCTCCATGTGCACAGGACCTGTGGCATGAGGTATATCAGGGACAAACAATATTGCCACAAAGTGGCATGCACATGTGACTAATGTGTAAGTGCAAGTCCTTAAAAAAGACTACAGTAACAGCAGTTGTCAGACATCTTGTAAAATTATGTGGAAAGAACACACATGAAAATGGTACCATGAGCTTCCAAAGTACCAATTAGGTATGACACTTCCCATGTGTTGAGAAACAAATACCTACTGTGCGCATGTTAAAGACATATCCACCCTAAATCTCAGGTAGAACTACAAGCTGAAAGACATGGACATTGGCCAAGGCAAGCTGCAATACTTACCATAGCAGATACCACCCAAAGCAATGTCTGCCCCAATTGGAACTCATCACACATATACATCCATTGAACATTGACCCTCGGCCTCTGTAACTCCATAACTTGTCCCAAGGTCTGACTATACTTACCACTGCAAAAGTATCAGCTATTATGGTGAAACAGGCACAACTATAGTCACACATCCCAAAGTATCCAATAACAAAAATTAGCATCAGTAGCAATGGCAATGCAAAGGTCTACAAAACCAATCAAGTTTTTATTTGAGACAATAAATCCGTGTCCAAAAACAAAGGCCAATGGATTATTTTGTGGGGCAGCACACCGCTTTTGCCACCAAACATGCCTTCCAGAACACTGCCAGGGAAACCTCCTAAGGAAGAGGCATCTAGTGGACAAGCAAGGAACCTCTATGATGTTAATCAGGTAGGCTGGGGTTGGGTTTGGGAGGGCTGGGTTTGTCTTTGGGAGGGCTGGGTTTGGGATTGGGAGGGCTAGCTTGGTTTGTAGGAGGGCTGGTCTCAGGATGGGGAGGGCTGGGTTGGTCAGTGAGAAGGCTGGTTTAAGGATGGGGAGGGCTGGGTTTGACCATGCAGGGAATCTTGTACGCCAGAAAGGTAGTGATGGGTTTAGGGAGGGAGAGAATACGTGTTTTACTTTTTTTTTTTATTTAGAGCATCTGTGTTGGGGAAGAGGTCCTTTCAGATGTGGGAGGGGGTGGGTCTGATTCCGGACGCTTCCCTCTTTTTTGCTTACGCCTTTTGCTTTAGAAGCGGTAGTGATGTGTTTGGGGAGCAGGTGTTTTTGGGGTGGATTGTGAAGTGGAAGGGATGGGTAGGGGTGGGAAAGCAGACCTGGGTTTGGGAGGTGGTGGGCAGCTATTTCAGGGAAGAGGTCAAGGGCAAACAGGGTAAGTTCTTTGGGAGACTGGGAAGGAGGTGAGACATGTGATGGGGTATTGGAGGTAGAGGGATGTGGAATCTGAGGTGTGGCTGTGCATGCATGTGTCTGTGTTTCTGATGTATGTTTGGTTATTGAATATGTCTAGTTCTTTGCAATGCGTGATGTGTATGTGGCTGGTGGTGTGGTTGTGGTGTCTGCCTGGATGTGTGATGTGGATAGTGGCTGTGTCTAGTGGTGTGGTGTTTGGATATATGTGTGTAGTGGCTGTGTCTGTTGCTCTGGTGTCTGGATGTATGTGTGTAGTGGCTGGGTCTGGGGGTGCGGTGTCTGGGTATATGTCACTGGAAGTGGTTGTGAGGGTGGTAAGTGCCTGGTGAGTGGTTGTGTTTTTTTATCATATGTTTCTCGTTGCATGTGCTCCGTGTGGATGTTGAGGGGGATGCATGCTGTTGTATGCATGTGCTTTGGGAAGATATGGGAATATGGATTGTGGATAGGGAAGAGGCAGGAGGTGGGGTGGAAACCTGGAATTGGTGGAAGACTGTCGTGAATGTGAATGCCAGAGCTTGAAAAGATCTCTGTAGGGCAGACATGTCAGCGTGAATGCTTTCCAGGCATGACACCATCTACATAAGCTGGGGGCTTTGCACCTGGATGGCATTCAGCACTACAGTCTGACCCACAGAGATCTGTCTCAGGATGTCAGTTGTCTCCATACTCAGGGCAGCAGGGGAGACCGTGGCAAGGGATGAGATGCCTGGTGCAAAGGAGACTCCTCCCTTCTTAGGGGACTGAACCCAGACAGCTGGCTGGAGAGCAGCAGGGAGAGTGGAGATGGAACAGGGGTTGAGCTTGACTCAGATAAAGATGTGTCGGCTGCCTCCTCCATGGCACTCCCCTCACCCTCTCGGCCACTGGTTCTCTCTATGTCACTACAGCAATGGGAACCACTCTGGCCAGCTACTTCCCCAACGGTCTTTGCCCTGTCTCCTCCACTGCCATGGGTTGATGCTGAAATAATAGTAGAAATAGGTTCATTGCAATTGCGTGAAGACACAGTTCCCAACACAGCACATTACACAATTGCACAGATCACAACACGTACAAGGATGACCACATTGGCTCCAACTTTGGCATGAGCACATGCATGAATGCTACATGACCTATGCACAGTCACACATAATGGTGTCATAACCACAGTCTGTTCCAACTGCATATGTGACCTTGTCACAAATCTACGCTCATGTGTATTGCAGGAGATATCATCACTCTGTCAACCTAGGCCCTTGTAGCATACCATATTTATCTGATGTAATAAAATGGGATGTCCACAGGGAATGCAATACTACCTATCCACAGAGGGTCCTGCAATCAGAAAATGGTGAGGTGTCCCTGACCCACAACATGTAGAACTGCTGGGCACCTGCTACAGCTAAGTTGCAGGAATATCTGACAACCAAGAATACGTTGACATGGAAGTGCCCATTCCACACTGTTCACACTTCCCAAGTGACACTTTCACATCTGGCCACTGCCAGATGACACAGCTGAAATCTGCTCATGAGTAGCTTAGCTAGGTGTCACATGTAGTACAGAAGAGTAGAATGGAGACAATGTAGTTCCAACTGGTGTGAGATTTCAGCACAAAGAACCATTGTACATGAGTCTGCCTAGAAACATATCCAAGCAATACCAAAGGGGATGATGGATGGAGCGTTTGAGCAAATCAAACACTCACCCCCAGTCAACTGATCTGGGTTTAATCCATCACCATTCTTTAGCTCACTCCACCACCGCAGTTCAGACATGGCCATATGCAAATCAGTCTGACCCTGTGCCTCATGGGAACAGTCCAGCCCGAACTGCCAAGCCATGTCTTCCCTGGACCGGAAACAAGCATCCTGGGACCGGTTTCTGACTATTCAGCCGTCATCAGCCAGGCTAGCTTGAATCCAGTGGCAAAGTGAGCAAGGGACCCACGTCTGGGCATACCCTGCCAACTTAGGGCAAACAAAGCGATACCAAAGGGGATGATGGACGGAGCGTTTGAGCAAATCAAACACTCACCCCCAGTCAACTGATCTGGGTTTAATCCATCACCATTCTCATGTCACTGACCATGTCATGAGTGATGTAATATGTGACTTCATCAGCAGTGCATTGCGGGGGCGCAAGTTATAGTTAGCTCAGCTAACTATAACAGCCGAATTTCTCTGGTTTTGTGCGAGTGAAATGTCAGCCTAACTATAACGTCCCTGAAACCTGTGGTTTTTTCAGTGAATTTCTAAGGTTTTTTAAATGCTAATTCCTAACTATAACGTACATGAAACCTGTGTTTTTTTCAGTGAATTTCAAAGGTTTTTTAAATGCTAATTTCTAAATATAATGTCCCTAAAACCTGTGTTTTTTTCAATTCAAATCTAAGGTTTTGTAACTTGTTCTGAAATTTTAACAGTGGAACAGTAATGACACTATGGGGCCGATTCCGATTCAGGCCGGAAATCACTCCGACCGAGCCGGACCCGGAGAGATTTCCGACCGAATCAGACTCTAGCAGCCCGACCGAACGAGTACGATGCGTACGCATGCAATCGGACTCGATTCGGTCGGACTCCCATTGAAGTCAATGGGAGCCGGTCGTACAACGCGTACGCGGGCTCCCATTGACTCAATGGGTGCGAGGCGAACAAGGGCGCCCCCCACAGCGTGTACGCGTCGATGCAACTCGTGCCGTACATGCACAGGTAGGGGGGACCCATGGGTCCCCCCTGTGTGCGACTCGCGCGGCTACGCGTACAGGGGGGTCCGACACGAACCCCCAAAGTCCGGCTCCGACTGCCCTTTTGAGCCGGACGGCGTGAGTCGGTCGGACTGCTCGAGGCGCGCATCGTACTTGCCCGGCCGGGGAACGTCTCCATTGCGTGGTGCAAGTCGTGTCCGTGCGAGTCGGTCGGAGCGGTTCGGACCCGCGAACGAGTCGGTCGGCGATTTCCCATGCGCTCGCATCGTACTCGCTCGCCCGGACGCACGTTCGAATCGGTCGGGAAAGAGGGCTCCGAATCCGATCCGGTTAAGCCGAATCCGATTCGGTGCCCTACCGGCCGAGATCGGAATCGGCCCCTATATGTTCAACAATTTCTGTAGAACTGCAGTGCATACAAATTACATTATGTATTAAAAACGCTTGTTCTAAATTTTTTCTGTAATTTTTTATGCTTTTTAAAACATATTTTTAAATGTTTTGTAATTTTTTTTTAAAACTGTGAAATTCACGTACCGATCATGTACCAGTCACGGTGGGTGCACGAATCCAAGCATCCTGCCACCATATTTGTTAAGTTGTGTAGAATGCGCGTACGGTGCGCGATGGGTGCGCGGTTCCCATTTTTCATTTTTAAGAAATTCAAATACATATTATAAACTATATATTTTTTAAAGCAATCGTATATGCTTTATTAAAAGACTTATAAAAATGATATTAACATAAATAATTTGAATATTTGAATTCTTATAATGAAGTTACGGAAGCCGTGACGGTCCCGCGTCATCTTTTGCCCGTATTTCCGGGTACGCGTCAGGTACGTGAATCCAGCGCAAGTTATTTTGTTTTAAAAGTATATATATATATATAACTTTAATTATATATATTATATCAAGAGATTTACATTAAAATTAGTAAATTTACTATATTTGTAACTGGAATAAAAATATATTATTGTTAAATATATTTTTCGGAACTCATGTCTGATGCGCGTTAAATACGCATCGGGTACATGAATCCCATGTGACTTCCAAAGAAAGCATTTAATTGGTTAAGAAGCTTTCTATTCCAGTACTTGCAGGACCCCACCCAATTTTTTCATTCTTCCAGGAGCATCTTTACAAGAAACACCTCTTGTGTTTTCTGGGCCTCTTTATTTGATTTTTTGGTGTTTTTGTTTCAACTGAGGAAATGGCATCTCAAAATCCACCACAGGATATTCCTGAAGATGAAGAGGAGCAGGAAGAACCCATTAAGAAAAGAAAAGAAAGTATTGTGTGGGCTTTCTTCTCAATACCACCAGGAGAGAAGAAGGTAAATGCGCGCAAGGTCACCTGCACTGTGTGTGACAAAGTTTTATCTCGGGGGCTGAGAAAAAGTTTTCTTGCGGGACTTCATCTATGATGCAGCATCTTCAGACCATGCACCCAAACCGTCTTGTGCGAGAACAACATTGTCGCCAAATGCAAGAAAGACAACAAGATGATGAGGTCGCAGGACCTAGTACTTCAGCAGGATCCACTACATCCACACAAACTTCACTGATTGTTCCAGAGTTTGCAGGACCGCAACAGCACTGCATAAAGTGCAAGAAACTTCTTTGTGCAGGTGAGCAATCTGTTGCAGCTGTTGTTGTAGCTGCAAAGTACCATCAATGTTAATTTTGTTTTTGTTTTTGCAATGACTTTGTAATTGCAAAATCTTTTGAAAAGCTTTTTCAGTTCATTTCCTTGTTTTTTCAATCTTTTCTAATAAAAAAACAAAAAATAAATAAAAGAGTTCAAAATACACAAAAAAATGTAAAAACAAAAAAGAAGAAAAAAAATGGTTCTTTTTAGAACCGCCTATTTGGTTAAAAATAGACAAACTTGTATGTGTTGTATGATTTACTGCAAGGGTAATGTCTGAGTGATTGTATGAGTGCATGAGTACTGTCTGAGTGAATGAATGAGTGCAGCAGTAATGCCTGGGTCATTGGATGAGTACAGGGGTAGTGCCTGAGTGATTGGAGGAGTGCATGGGTAGTGCCTGAGTGCATTGATGAGAGCATGGGTAGTGCCTGAGGGCATGGATGAGGGCATGGGTAGTGCCTGATTGTATGGATGAGTACATGGGTAGTGTGTTAGTAATTGCATGAGTGTAGGGATAGTGCCTGGATAATTGGATGAGTATATAGGAAATACCTGAGCAAAAGTATTAGTGCAAGAGTAAAGCCTGGATGATTGGATGAGTGTATGGGTAGTGCCTGAGTGTATGGATGAGTACATGGTTAGTGTGTTAGTGATTGCATGAGTGCAGGGATAGTGCCTGGATAATTGGATGAGTATATAGGAAATACCTGAGCAAAAGTATTAGTGCAAGAGTAAAGCCTGGATGATTGGATGAGTGCATGGATAGTACATGAGTGAATGGTTGAGTAGTGAAAGAGTACTTATTACGTTATTTAATGAGTGTATGGACAGTGCCTGAGTGATTACGTAACTGCAGGGGTACTGCCTGGGTGATTGGATGAGTGCAGGGGTAGTGCTTGGGTGATTGGAGGAGTGCATGAGTAGTACCAGAGTGCTTGGATGAGTACATGGGTAGTGTTGGAGGGAATGGATGAGTGCATGGGTAGTACCTGAGTGAATGGATGAGTGTATGAGTAGTGCCTGGGTGATTGTATGAGTACATGGGTAGTGTTTTGGTGGTTGGATAAGTGTGGGGATAGTGTCTGGGTTATTGTATGAGTGCATGGGTTTTGCCTCTGTGAAAGGAAAAATGCTAAGATAATGCTTGGGTTATCCTATTAGTTCAAACGTTATGCTACAGAGATTAGATTACACCAGGCTCCAGCTTGAGGCTATGGGAGGGGTCACCACTTTCTTCTGATGTACTGCTCAGGGTCCCTTCGATTCAATACCTACTCTAACCCATGTTCAGTAAGGCAGGTCACTCCACTAGCTACTATCTGTGAGGCCAGCTTGTTTCAACCTAGTCGCACTAAGACACAGTTTGGCTAATGCCAGTCCTGACTGTGTTAGAAAGGTTGGTATGTCCCCCCGGGCACACCTGGACACAACCTGATTGCTATATACCTGATCGTTACAAGGCTCCAAGCTTTTGTTGGATTTAACAACTCAACTTTCTACTATGGCACAACCTTCTACTCGTCCCTCTAAGGGCTTGACACAGGTAGGCACTAATGCTTACAAGATTATCTACCCTCCTAACCTCTCGAAGAAGGCAGCTAAGTCTTTTAAACACAATCTACTCAAACGATATCCTGAAACCCTCATCTCCGATACCTACCTATGTGCATACAAGGGCATTGTGGTGACAGACCTTATCTTCTACACAACAAGAAGAGCCCAATGGAAAAGAGTGTTTACTGACATGCTTCGTTACAAAGCTCTATGGAAAACCCCTCACGGTTTCCGTATTAACGTAACTCAGTCTCCTTTCCTTAATGCGGAACTGACCATCTCTCTCTACAATAACGGCAACATCCTTATTCAAGCCTCTGACTTGTACTTGAATAGGTTTGACAGTATTTTTAATAAGATTAAAAACTCACTTAATAATCCTAATCCTGTTAATTTAGGTAATCCAGATCTCACAAGCTCGGAAACACCTTCCACGCCCTCCCCTCCTATCTCCCCTCTAAACATCTGTAACAACAACCCAGAACTTACCAGACCAGAATACTCTAGCCGCCCCATTACTACTGAACCACCAGCTACCTCACACCATGAGGCCACACCCTCCACCTCTCTCACGATGTTCCGCTCTGATACAGCGAGCAACACGTTGGAGCTGAACATTTCCAATACCAACCCTGACACTACATGCTTCTCATCTCCTAGTCCCAGTAACCCTAATCTGACTGCATCTCCGAGTACCAATAACGCCAATCTGATTGCTCCTCCATCCCCTCACACAACTTTAACCCTCAGCTCCTGTTCTTTGAACCTTTTAAGTCCTCCCTCCTCCCTTACCTCTTCACGTCCTCCCTCCTCTTCTACCTCTTCACCTATTGCTCTGGACACTACATCAGGGCCCCCTTCGCCTATAAACCCCCCTCGACCTTTCGCCTCTTCTAACACTACTCCCATGGCACAGGATATGTCCACTGGGCCCCCCCTCTGGCATACTCAAGGGTGTTCTCCCCAACTTCCTGCTCAGATCCCTAACACCATAGTTGCCAATCCTAACCCATAAATGAGCCCAAGCATGAGTCTTTCTCCCCGTGTAAGTGCTGTGAGGAGAAAGGGCCTCGCCCTACATCTTATTCTGGGTACATGACTGTGACAGCCTTCGCCGCATTGAGGAAAAACTAACTGAACTGAAGTTGGACCTACTTACTGTAAAGGATAACCTCCAGGCCCTCCTACACTGCTCATTGAAGAATGAGAAATTGTGCAAACCACACCCTCCCCCGGGGTACGAACTCCCTAAGCCCCTAACAACCACTTTAAGGGGTGGAATGGAAAGGTCCTTTGACACTTACCCTAGAAAGCCACGCTGGCCCTCTCGCCCTCTTACCAACCTCCAGGATAGACCTCTTAGATTCCAGCCCCAGTTGTCTGAGGAGGACACGCTCACACTCTCACTATCTTATGATGACTATACGCTCTCTACGAACATCATCCCCACTATCACTTCTGATCCAGATAGAGAACCTAGCATTAACTCTAGATCCTTGAATAAGGATAACTTACTTCAGATCGCCACGGCACACCGAGTGGAAGCAACTACAAACTCTCATATCAAATCGATGCTTCTCAACTGCAGATCAGCAGTGAAACACGCAGCGGATATCTCCGAACTCATCATATAACAAGAACTGGATCTCCTGATTCTTGCGTAAACGTGGCTTAATGACTCCTCCTCCCCTATACTGGACATCCTAATTCCTCCTGGCTATGACATTATTAGATGCAATAGACCTATTAAACCTGGGGGGGGCATCGCCTGCATCCATCGTTGTAGCCTCATTCTGAAGCAGACTCATAAGGATCTGATGTCATCCTGTGAGATCCTAGTCACTGAAATTTGGAACAAGGGCAAGATTGTCTGTGTGCTACACTCAATCTATCACCCCCCTGGGGATAACTTACGTTTTGTAGAGCAACTAATGGAGTCCATCTCTGCCAGCTCCACCCTAACCATATCTTCCTCGGTGACTTCAACCTTCACTAGAATGACACTAATGATCCACTAGTTTGCTCTTTTAAGACGTTCCTCTCCGACCTCAACTATATACAGGCCTGCAACAGACCCACTCACTCCAAGGGCGCTACCCCTGACCTTATCATAGCTAGAGATCATATCATTCAACTGGATGGCATAGTACCATGTGATTGGTCGGATCATCACCAAATCTCCTTTCACATTCAAGAAAAGGTATTGCTCAGACAAGGTCAACCGCTCAAAAACAAGCAACTGACCCGTAATCTGAGAGACGTCAACATCCCTAACCTCTCCAACTTGAGCAAGAATCTTCTAGAACCTCCCACTGACATGAGTAATTTGGAAGAGTTGACGGATCACTACTTCAACACCATGTCAAACATTCTCGACTCTGCAGTCCAGGAGCAACTCAAAAGGATCCCTTGCAAACAATCCAAACCTTGGTTCAATGGTGCCCTTAATGATGAACAACGCAATCTAAGGCTCTCTGAGAGATGCTGAAGAAATGCCCCCTCTACCTCCAGTCTCAAACATTTAAGGAAGATGAGAAGCTCTTATAACAAACACATTCGCATTGCTAAATCAGATCATTTCAGAGATCATCTTGACAGCGCTAAAAACCGCCCCAAAAAACTGTTTGATATCATCAAACAACAGGCTAATCCTACTCCAGCAATCAAATCCGCTGGTCCCAATGAGGAGGACTTCTCAGCGCACTTTTCTGAAAAGTCTAGGAGTATTGATCGGGAGCTGAAACGTGCCGCTGCAAACCTGTTGTCGATGAGCCCCTCGGGTTTGACAGTACCTGCAGCAGTGAGTGCTCTGCCCTACCCTACTGAGTACACACCCAAAAACAATGCATGCTGGAATACCTTTCTACTCCCGGACCGGGAGGAGTTATCACATTCCTTGGCATCTTTTAAACCATCCAACCATTTCAGTGATCCACTCCCTGCTAAGTTGCTCAAAGACCTCAACCTGGCCGTTCTGCCTCTCTGGTCCAAGATCATCCGACAATCTCTCGTACAGGGGAGGATTCCAGACTGCCTCAAAATGGGGCAAGTCACACCCATCCCCAAGAAGCCCAATGCAGACCTAACAGACCCCAATAACTACCGGCTGATCACCAGCATCATGTCTCCTGCGAAGTTGCTTGAGAAATGCGTTCACACACAGCTCTGCAACCACATCGAGAAATTTCAGCTCCTTGACCGACATCAGTCAGGCTTTAGATCAGGTCATAGTACAGAAACAGCGCTAACTCACATTGTTGATGATGTCTTGAGAGCTCTGGACCAAGATACGCCTTGTCTTCTAATTCTTCTTGACCTGTGCTCCGCTTTTGACACTATCAAACATGATAACTTAATTAACCTTCTGCAATACAGGATGGGGTTATCTGGCCCTGTCTTAAATTGGTTCTCCTCCTTCCTGCATAACCGAACACAAAGAATCAAAGTCCACCAATCTTTGGCTGACAGCTCCACGGTCACTATTGGGGTACCTCAAGGATCTGTACTCTTGCCCACGCTCTTCAATCTCTTCATGGAACTGCTAACTGTTATTCTGAACGGGTCAAACATTCAGTACCATATGTACGCGGACGATACTCAACTGTATCTGAAGATCTCCTCTCCAGATGACATTAAAACTATTAATGGAGCGCTCCACAGAACTCAACAGTGGCTAACACATAACCATCTGTTACTAAATTCCCTCAAAACAGAATTTCTCCTGATTACCCCCTGCAACCAAGAGACCCCAACGCAAAATTGGATCAAAAAAATCTCTGCACTCAACTGCACCCCACATATGGTGGACTCCTCCTGTTCTCTAGGTGTCACCCTGGACAAATTTCTAAACATGCAAGGACACATCAATGCCACCATTAAGAGTGCCAATCATCAGCTCAACACTCTTAGGAAAATCAAACCTTTCCTACCTCCTGAGGACATTCAGGCAGTAGTCCAATCCCTTGTTATCTCGCGAGTTGAATATGGCTTTGTGACCCTAGCTGGGCTTCCTAAATCTAGGTTAGCTCCGCTAAGAGCTACTCTGAACGCCTCTGCCAGACTAATCACAGGCTCGAGAAAGCATGATCATATTACACCTGACTTAATTCAACTTAACTGGCTTCCCATTGAAGCAAGGATCCGCTTCAAGATAGCCTGTCTGACACATAAAGCTATACACTTCAATAGCCCCGTTTACCTGGCAAAGAAACTCGAGCTCTCTGGTTCCAGGCGAAACTTAAGAAGCTCTAATACCTTACTCCTGAAACCACCTAAAGTTTAAACAAAAGTACTTACAATCGCACCTTCTCAGGGCTGGCTCCAAGAATCTGGAATGCCCTACCGACAGACATCAGAGCCAACCCCTCAACTGCTTCATTCAAGAAACAGGCCAAGTGGATACTTCTGGAAGAACTTCAGCAGCAATAACTTCTAGGCCATGTGATAGTCACTTCCCTCTAGTGCTTGACAATCATTTTTACTTTGTGTGTTGAAATGTATGCCTGACAATCTTTTCTCTTTATGTTTTGAAATATGTACTTGACAATCACTTTTACTTTGGATCTGAAATGTATTTTGTCATTGGTTGGACGTAGTGCGCTGCTTAAACTACACGGCCCGTCTAGTAGGGCTTTTACTTGTTTGTCCTCCTGCCACCACGTCCTCCCCTAGCACCCACATTTTCTTTTATGTCTCAGGCTCCTCTTATGCTGCTATTTTGTATTGTACGGTTACTGTTTCTTTATGTCAACGTTAATTTGCTTCTTTGTACAGCGCTCTGATACCCGTCTGGGTCTTGTTCGCGCTTTATAAAACTTTTCAAATGAAATAAAAATAAAAATAATGGATCGTGTTAGTGTGAAAGGATCACTACCTGGCTGATGATATCTGAAACTTTTTAAATAGTGTAAAGGATCAACATTATTTTTATTAGAAATAAATAACATTTAAATTAACTTTAAATATTGTTTCACGTTATTATGCATATTATGTGATGTGTTCTTACCTTTTTTAATAATTTAGATACATTACTCTGTGGAACTATTTTAGAGTAGTATTGTGGTAAACAGCATTAAAACTATTTTCAAACTTCACCATTACCTACTGTAAACAAAAAGAAGAAAAACTTTTATGTAATGTATTATAGAAAATATAATATTATATTTTTAAGAACACAATATAATTTTAGAATTACATAACATTTTCAGTTTCCCTTTTTTGCTGTTCTCAGATTCTACCAAACTTCACCATACTCAGTGATTTCAACATAGTATCATCAATGAACAGCGGGGAAAAAAACAATCAATGAGATTGTAAAAAAAAATCATCAGCACAGAGCATTATTGTCAATATGTGTAGCTATGTGTTTATCTATCTACAGTTTCTTAATTACGTCCTTCTTGTTCATTCACTCTATTATTTCTCTCAACTACATTTGTTGAAATGTACACTCTCATTTACATCTGGTACAATATAGACAATAAATATATAAACTATTTGCTTTTAAACACAATTTTCCAAATGCATTATCAATTAGCACAAATAATAATCCAAACTCTAATTATAAATAGTAATTGTTTCATTCATTCATTCATTAATACTTTATTTCGGCCACTCGGGCCATCAAAGTGCATCAATAAAACAAACAGTATATACATCTGTATTAAAAAACAATAAATACTCACAAAGGATTATATATACAATGATCAACCCACAGAGGAGAGTAGAGACAAAAACACATAGCACAGGCTTCATAGGTACGGCAGGGATGAAAGTTGTGTATGTTAAAACATAAACAGTTAAAATACAACCAGCCAGATAAAAAGGCATTAAAAAGAATCACATCGAGTGCATAAAAATATCCAAACAATAAAATCTTGTGCTAAAATCGTATAATAAAATAGAACTGTGGGACATCAGTGCAGGGCCAAAGACCCAAACAAAGACCTACTCACCCAGTCAATTCCCCTGAACCCCCAACAATCACATTATGTAAGCCCGACGGATGTGCCACATACAATTTAAAAAACGCGATACAGCAAAGACAATTGGGGGGTGGGTGTCATATTTTAGAACTCTGTAAGCCTCTATGGCGCGCACAAACCCTAGGTTTTTACATAGTTGGATTAACCAACGCTTGCGCGGCAGCCGATAGGCGGGGCAGAGGAGCAACACATGTATTTCAGACTCCACCTTATACCTGCACGCAGGGCATTCACTAGTCTGGTCTCTCAGCCATTTGCTGGAGTATGCTGCAAGTGGGAGGGTCCCCAACCTGAATTGCATATACAATTTCCTTGCGATTGGGGGTTCAACAAAATCCAAAAAGGTTTCCCTGCTATATACATCCTTTATCGCTAAAAATTCTACAGTTAAACGACCACTTGAGGTGCTTTCTCGGGTGGCACTTAGCTTGACTGCTCTATAAGAATTAACTAGGTCCAGCCTTGAGAGCTTGGCACACGCTGTCTCAGGCGTGTTCCACAGATCCGGCTTGCCCATCTTAAGGGCAAGGTCCCTTATATGGCAAAGCCATGTGATTTTCTTTATATTACACATAGATAAAAACTCGGAGAGTTCATCCCTGAAAACAGACAGCTCCGGAGTCACCCACATCCTCCGCCAGAAAGCTAGGGGTCTTATAGCAATTTCTTCATCCAGCGGTCTCAATCCAAGGTCCATACGAAGGGGAATTAAAGGGGTGCTGCGGGGTAAACCTAGGACTTGTTTCAATGTTGTCCGTTTTCTGTTCACATCTTCCTAATAGGCTGAATAATGTATTCAAAACTTTAGCTTAAAAATATCCAATATAATTTCGTTATTTGTGTTCACATTTTCCCAATAGGCCAAATATTGTATTCACAACTTTGGCTTCAAAAATATTAAATATGAATTTGGTAATTCAGAAGGCAACCTAGATTTAAATTCCAAGTGGGCATCATTGCAATGTGTCCATCCTTTATTACACTTTAAATACACAGTATAGTGTCCAGATGTGGTAGTAGGTCCAGTATGGAAAATAATAGCCTCTGCTATAAAAGTTCTTCTTGAAATAGATATTTGACTTGCAACAACATTTTTAATTTTTGTTTCCAATTTCCTTCCATTTGCTCTACAACATTGTAGCATTAAAATTAGATATTTTCCAAATCTTTCTATATGTGATGTAGACAACATCTCTGATCTACAATGTGAACATTTCATGTCCTGATTGGCTGTTTTAATCAATTTGTTAAAAGGTACTGATTTACAGTCTGGTATTGTCAAGCATATGAATTATTCTGTTTGTATTTCAGTGACGGTAGTAAAAGAACACTCTTCACATTTATGATCCCATCTGTAACTTAGTCCAAATAAGTTTTCAATCTGAATTCCTTCATGTTCTAACACTCCAAGCATAACCATTAAAAGTTCTTGTGCATCTTGTTGTACATTAAGAGTAAATGACAGTGAACCACTACATATATCCAAAAGATGACGAACTCCAGAAGCAGTATGGATTTTACTTCTGTCTGTCAGTTACCAACTGTTGAAATACATGATGTAATAAAGAACAAAATCTTTTTTCATGATTTCTCATGATTTTACAATGATGCTCTTCTAGATAAAACACAACATTCAGAAACACATTAGCATAGCAGTTGATACCTGAACTATTTTCCAACTGATATCCTACAATCTTATTAACAGTTTCCATTTTCTTTTTCTTTACCCCTTCAAGTTTCTGTGAATTTCTTTTCTTTTTTTGAACCTCAATTCCATCTTTGGCATATTTCCGTTTTGGACAGACTATACGTTTCTCATATATGGGGTGGGAAACAGCATTTACAACGCTGTTTCCACAACGCAATGGCTTTACAACGCGGTTGTTACAACGACCGCGTTGTTACCACGCGTGCCATTACATCGCAAGTCATTTCAAAGACTTGCTGTAGGGGGCGTGCAACACCAGGGAATGTGTTGGATTTTAAATCCAACACCTTCCCTGCTGTTGCGTAAACTGGAGTAGGAATAGTAATTAATACTATTCCTAAGTCCAGCGCGCCCCTACAGCAAGTCGTTGAAACGGCTTGCGATGTAATGGCACGCGTGGTAACAACGCGGTCGTTGTAACGACTGTGTTGTAAAGCCATGCATTGAGAATGTATGCAATGTAACGTCATACATTCATGTGGGGTATTCATCTAAATCTGGAGCATAAATTCTTCTTGAACGATTATACTCTCTTACACATTTTGCATCAGCACTAACCTTTTTCTCATCAAAATCTATCAAATACAAACCAGACAATGTTTTTACTCGAGATAATGCAACATATGCCATTCCCTCTTTGAACACTGTACTTCCGATATTTACAAAGCACTGTCTATACTTAAACCTTGAGATTTATGAATAGTCACTGCATATGCTATAGACAGAGGAAACTGTTTTCTGTGAACGTACAAGTCTTTTACAAGCAAAAAACGTACAACACAACACCCATTCTGTGTTACCTCTTTATTCTGATCAAATTTTATCTTCAAAAATTCTATTCCATCTCTGTTCTGAAATTTTACCAACTCAACAACTTTTCCCATTGCTCCATTTACTAAACCTTCTTCTACATTCAAATTATGCCGTAAAATTGCCTGACAGTTTATACATACATGTAAAGTGTTTTCTAAGCCTGCTGTTTTAGATACAGACTTTTCCAAAGAATGCAATTTAGACTGTAGTTTGTCTGTGAGAAGAATAGTCACTCCCTGGTGTTCAATTTTATCAATAGCTTTAATTTAAACTATTTCCTGTTTTTCCAGTTTCAAAAGTTCTTGATTAAATGTAGAACACTCTTGCAGTGTAGGCATTAGGCAAACTATAGACTTATTTTCTTCAAGCTTATTGTACATTAGTTCAGATGCTGTGTTTCCAGTTGTAAACAAGTTCCTTAGTAGCTGACTTTCCAAAGCTTGTTTACCATGTTTTGTCAATACACCAATTCTTATATCTTGAAGAATAATTCCCTAATGTTCATCACTTAAAAAGTTCTTTATATTCGAAATTTGACCAAATGTTCAGATTTCAAATACTTCCCAAAGATTTCCTAGTGTCTTCCTGCACAAGTGTTTTAAAAACAGGTCCTTTTACAGGAGTAAGTTGTAGTAGATCTCGAATACAATTACATGTTTACCTCCAAACAGTACATCGTAATCTGTTTTTAGAATCTGTTGCATCCTCAAGTGTACAAAGGCAAGCATTAAGTTTGAGACCATGCTCACCTCATCAATGATTAGAAGTTTAATTTTCTTTAGTACTCTTGAAACTTCATAAGAAGCTTCTCCAGATAGCTTCTGATATTCCAATTTATTATCATGCTCAACTAGTAGCATAAGTAATCGATATAAAGTAATCCCTTTAATGTTGTGTGCTGCTAAACCAGCTGGAGCTGTTACAACACAAGATAAATGTGATTCTGTAGTTTTGTGTAGATAACTGGTCACAACTTTAATTAAGAAACGTTTTCTTGTTCCAGCTTGCACACTGTTGTACATTAAAATAGGTTTAAATGATGAACATTGGCATTCTTTTTTTTTGTGCAGCAAACCATGTTGTATCTGTTGTGTCACTTGTTGATATATTTCTTTTTGTTCAATGTTTAGTTGTTCTTTTAACTTTTCTAACTGGATAATATTGTGTTGTGCTTGTTGCAGTGCAGTTTCTACTTCATTCATGGCAATTACTGCTTCATTTTCGATAATTGGTTGTCCTAGTGGATCTTGGCTTTGTGCAGCCGAACTTTGACTATCTTGAGAACTGTCTCTGACTATTTCACCTGCAATAGTAGTTTCTTGTTCAATCTCATCATTTAACATTTGTAGATAAGTTGGGAAAATTGTGCATTGAATGCTATCTTTACGGCATTGAAAGAATCTTCATAGCAGTCAAAATCTCCAAGTAATTCTGTTTCACTACGCCAAGGCTTGAACAGTTGCAGAAGTGCTAAATAGAAAAATTCCCTCTTATCTGGACTTTCACAACTGAGTTTTCTGTGGTTAATAAGAGTTCCTTTGGCATGTTTTACCAAACATCCGTCACATCCAATTACTGCATATTTTTCTTCATTGATATTTTCTGTAACATTTCTTTTAAAGCTGTAATGTTGAAATATTTCGTAGAGACATAGGTTTTCGAGATGTAGACTCCTTTTGGGATACTATCCAACATATTAGTTTGAACAATATCTGTACTTACTGGTTCATTCAATGCTAAGTATTCAATTTCTTGTAGAGATTTCAATACTCTATTTTGTGTGGCGGCAAGACCTAGACTTACCCAAATGATTCCTCTTGACTTTGAATATAAAGTGGCAGGGCTCATTCGATCTGAACATTCATAGGATACAATCTCTGGGTGGGAAAGCATTTTCAAGCTAAAGCTGTACAATTTCTTGCTAAGACTCTTTTCCTGTGAAATTTCTTCCCACATTTCTTTCATCTCTGTCTTTTCAGATTATTTTTATATATGATGTAACACAGCGAGCAACAGCAATTGAATTATCTGCAACATATTGAATATCCATGTTTGCATTTCACATTGTCAAAATCACTGGATTGTAGTCATTAATATACTTTGAATCTTCAGTTCTTTTTATGTTGCAAGTATTCTTCGGAGATTTCCGAGTTATTGTATGCCTTAATGCTGACATAAAACTATTTACTCTTTCTCTTGAAATTAGTGGACGTGGGAATCCAAAACGACATTTTGTATAAAACTTCCCTTTAGACTTGTATTTTCATCGACAATATTTTCCACATCGATGACTTTGAAACCATAAAACTTGTTGTCTCAAGCTGTTTTCTCCTCCTTCTTTTTGAATGGCACAGGTAACATACTGTTTGATGAAAGACAAAACACTTTCATCACTATCAGTTCCAAATTTTGGAGCATTCTTGATCCATAATAGCATGTGTATATGAGGAACACCTCTGGCTTGGTACTCTTTTCGCCAAAAGAAATCAGTAAATTTTCCAAGAGGGGGAATATTTTTATTGCAGATAAATGACATCATACTTTGAAATCTGTGGTTAAAATACCTGCACACATTTACAGGATCCAAGGAACAGAGTTCTCGAGGAGTCTTCAATTCAATATTTTTAACATTTGAATTTGCTTCTCGTAGAAGTTCAAGTAAATCGTCCCATGCATATTCAGCACAGCTAAGTGTTACAAACCACGTAGGGGTACCTAAGTTTCTTAACATACATTTAAGTTCTCGGTGACGATGATACCAATACTCATTGGTACCACGTTGACACACCATCAAATTCATTAACTGAGATTCTAAATGATCATCTCTTTGTTGAACTTTGTCCATGAATTCCTTTGCAGAAACATGTGTAAGATGAACTCCTGTTTTTAATATGTGGTTCACTGCATATGAAAGTGCAGACAAGTCACTTTCAAACAGAAGATTAAATATATATATGGAATGCACTGTTGAAATCTTGGATCTTCTGAGTACAATCTTGTCGAGCGGTATTCTGAAGCTGGAATCTGTACTGCTCGTTCATCATATCGTCCACCTTCTCCAGTGGGGAACAGCTGTGGAAAACAACGAGCTTCTAAACTTTTTTCCCATACACTCATGGGAGTTCCCTTTGCTTTCTTCATTTGAAATAATTCAATACTGTTTCCTATCACTTCTTTTGAATGTAGAGGATGTATACTGTAATGTTCGTAAATCTCTTCACTCCTGGACTTGTCCACTTTTTCTATTTGGCCACTTGAAATTTCTGTTTCATCTTCTACACATATTTCCTGTTTTTCCACATTTACAGTTTTATAATAAATATTGTTCTGTACAAGATATTATGTAGCCTTTTGAAGTTTGGTAACATCTACTAACTCTTGCCATATCTTTCGACTCTTTGTTGGCACACCATTTACTAGAGTACCTACAGACTCATTTTCCTCTCTCTCTATACAACAGTTTCAAGATTTTTCTTAGAATCTAAAGGTAAGTACACAACTCTTTCTTTCAGACCTCTTTGTAAATCTGTTGGAGGCAGCTTACCTGTTTTAGGCTCCATATGAACTATGGCCTGAAAAGGGTGCACAGATTGAATAAGAATGGACTCATATGCATTTAAATCTGCCAGTTCTGGAGGTATAGCTACCAACTCTAAGTTGTTATGTTCAGCTCTAGCTGGCATTTTGTTCTCTTCTAATTTGTTGTAACAATATTTACAAATACATTGATCAGTACCCAACTCAAAAAGACCTTCCACCAACAAATAAGCACCAAATTGCTCCCACTTATCATTGTTTTCCTTTTCACTTTTTAAATATACATCAACATTCCTAGTTTGACTTCTATAGTGAGTAAGTCGACAACAAATACAAACATAGGGGGTCATTACGATGACGGGCGGATCGCCACCGCCCGTATGGCGGTGGCATTCCGCCCGCCATTTCACACCGCCCGCATGCTATTTCCCCCGCCATATTACGATGGCTGGGGGGTCCGCGGCGGACGGAAAGACCGTCCGCCGCTTTTCCGCCGGTTGACTCGTCGACCGGGCAGAAAATATACATTATATGGCGGCGGTGTCTGCAAGACACCGCCGTCCATATTATGATGATCGCGGAGGGCAGCCTTTCCATGGCGGCATTGCCGCCATGGAAAGGCATACGGTCTTCATGTTGGGGGCCCGTAGTGGGCCCCCAGGATGTTGGGGGGATGGGGGTGCACATGGGGGTACCTATGGTACCCCCTGCATTGGCATGGACAAGGTGGCAGGCACCGTGCGGTGCCTGTCACCTTGTGCATGTGAATGCCAAACGTGCATTCCCAGCATTGTGGTGGGCGGTGCTGTGAACATTGCCCACCACAATGTTGAGAATAGGGGATGCCACCGCCACTGTGGCTGTGGCATCCTAATACTCACGGCGGGACCGCCGCTCCTATGGCGGACGGTCCCATTCACTGTTACGGTGGCGGGCGGACTTTGTCCGCCCACTATCGTAATGACCCTCAAAGTTTGGTTTTTCAGATGAAACTATCTTAAACGTTGTAATTTCTTCTGCAAACTTGTCAGTACAAATATCTTCTACCTGTTCTTCAACACCTACACTTATCAAGCTGTCACTTTCTCTACACTGCTTCTGTGAACCAAAGAAACAAAACTGTATATCATCACAAACTTTTTTTACATCCGATATTGAACCATGCAAAAGAGCTGCGTTAATTTTACTTAAAGATAATGAGGGCCATTTTACGTAGTACAATCTCCTTACTAACTTCCGCATTTCTGAGTGGTGTACTGCTAACAATCTTAAATGATGAAATGTACTTTTACACACTTTTCTAGAAAGACAAGCCAAAGAATGACCCTGAAACTTAGTACTTTACATGGATCTAATCCTTGTAACATCTTAATCTTCTGTTTAAGACTTTTTTTGCATATTCTCATAAGAAAACTCGTAATATGTCAATATATTCCTGTTGAATACTACAAATACTACTACAATCCCACTTATATACTGGAGCTTGTGTACGCCTCTCTTGAACTTCTTCAGCTATTACTTCTTCCACATTCCTAGGAACCATCTTTTCTTATGGAATGGGACAACCATCTTTCATCTCATAGCATCGACCACTAGTATCAACTGCATGAAGTAATGTATTCTGTTGAAAATAGCTTTCCTCATTACAGAAAGACTCAGTACTAGAAATGTGCTTCCATTCACCAGTAAAAGTTTTGCAAAAGTTACTTCTATTAACCAGTCTTTTTCTTTTGCTTTTCTCCTTCATAAAGTGCATTGTTTCATTCAATGTTTTCATTCTCTTCAATACCAATATAAATAATTTTGGTTTCAATTCAAAGGCAGTATCTACTACACTTTCAATCTGTTGCTTCTTCTTATTTGCTGCTGATCTTTTTTTATACTTTTTACAATATTGTAATACATTTTGAATTACTCTATTTCGAAACATATGTACACATATGTCTTTAAGATATTTCTGTCTATTTGTGACATTTGTGTTTTCTCCCAAAATGAATGTTTTTTTCCCATTGCATCTCTTTATTTGCTTGTGCTTTGTTGTAAAAATTTATTTTCTCCTTTGTTTAGTATTTTCTTTGTTTAATCTCTATACAACTTTTTTAATAAATTGTTTAGTTCTCTTACCAGAAGAGACTTTATCCTCAGCAACCTTTTGGTCTTTTTCTAGTCCACTCTTTTTAGTTTTCATTAAGTACTTCTGTTTTCTTTGTTCTCTTCTCTTTTCATATTTTCTTGCCATCTTCTATTTATAATCCAATCAAAATATCTTTCTAACAAACAAAGAATAGTTTGATTAGTTTGTTTCATCAATTACAAATTTAAAATTAATAACATCTCAATATTGAAAATAACAACTAAGCACAAAATTACAATTAAATTCCTATTGCATTTATAACAAATAAAAAGAGAAAAGAGTAAAAACAAGCAAAACAACTGCAAAAACAGAAGAAAAGGTGCTGAGAGAGAAAGAAAGAGACAGGAAAAAAAGAAAGGTTTAGAACAATAAAATGAAATACTCAAAGAACACAGCTACTGAAAAATTTAAGAAATGCAGAAAGAAGCAACAGATGTGCAGAAAGAGGCAAGAGAGGTGCAGAAACATGCAAGAGTGGTGGAAAAAACAGAGAACAGGGGTGCAGATAGAGGCAAGAGAAGTGCAGAAAGAGGAAGAAAGGTGTAGAAAGAGGCAAGTGAGGTACAGAAATGGGTAAAAGGGGTGTAGAAAGAGGCAAGAGGAATGGAAAACGAAGTAAGAGAGGTACAGAAAGAAGGAAGAGAAGTGCAGAAAGAAGCAACAGAGTTGCAGAAAGAGGCAAGAGAAGTGCAGAAAGAGGCAAGAGGAATGCAAAAAGAGGCAAGAGAAGTGCAGAAAGAAGCAACAGAAATGTAGAAAGAGGCAACAGAAGTACAAATAGGAGTAGCAGAGGTGCAGAAAGACGCATGAGAAGTGCAGAAAGATGCAAGACTGTGTTTCAATTATTGCATGTGTGCAAGGCTAATGCCTTGGATATTGAAAGAGTGCATAGGTAGTGTCTGAGTGAATGGTTGAGTTTAAGAATACTGCCTGAGTGATTACATGAATACATGGGTAGTGCCTGAGTGAATGTATAAGTGGAGAAGTACTGTTTAGGTGATTAGATGAGTGCATAAGTACTGTCTGAGTGAGTTTATGACTTGAAGAATAATGTCTGGGTGATTACATCAGTGCATGGGTAGTGCCTGAGTAAAACTATCACTGTAAAAATAATGCCTGGGTAATTGGATGACTGCATGGGTTCTGCCTAAGAGAATGGTTTAGTGTAACAGTAGTGCTTGAGTTATTGTATAAGTCTATGGGTAGTATGTCAGTGATTTCATGAGTACAGGAGTAGTACCTAGATAATTCCATGAGTGCAGGGGTACTGACTAGATGAGTGGGTAAGTGAATTGGTAGTGCTTATGTGAATTCATGAGTGCAAGAGTAATATCTGCTTCCTTAGATCATTCCATAGCTAGTACTTGAGTACAAGGATGACTGAAAAAGTAATCTGTAGTTCATTGTATGAGTGCAATAGTAGTTCCTGAAGGAATGGATGAGTGCATAGATATTGTCTGAGTAAATCTTTGAGTGCAAAAGCACTGCTTGGGTGAATGGATAATTCCATAGGAAATACCTGATTGATTGCATGAGTGTATAGATAGTGCTTGAGAGAATAGATGACTGCATGGATACTGCTTGCGTGAATGGATTATTCCAACTGTAGTGCCCAAATCATTGCATGCCTGCATGAACACTGCTTGAGAAAATGGATAAGTGAATGGATAGTGCCTGAATGAATGGGTTAGTCCAACTCTACTACCTAGGTCATTGGATGAGTGCAAGGCTACTGTCTGAGGGAATGGATGAGTACATGAGTAGTGCCTGAATAAATGGATCCGTATAAGTCTAGATTTCTGTGTGATTCCATGAGTGAATCGGTAGTGCCTGAGTGCTTCTATGGCTGCAGGGGTAGTAACTGGATGATTGTATGAGTCTATGGGAAATAACTGAGAGAAAATATTAGTGTTATGGTAATGCTTGGACCATTGCATGAGTGCATCAGTAGTGCCTGAGTGAATATATGAGTGCATAGGTACTGCCTGAGTGAATGTTTGAGTGGAATAGTACTGTCTGGGTGATTATATGAATGTATGGTTAATGTCAGAGTGATTAGAAGTGTGTATAGGTAGTGCCTCCTTGATTGCATAACTGAATAAGAATGCCTAAGTGAATTCATGAGTCCAAGAGTGATATGTGCCTCTTTATATCATTGCATACCTAGTGCTTCAGTATAGCGATGTAATTCTCACTATATTCCTGAAAGCAAGCATGCATGTGTCTGTACCTTTTCCTAGTGGCATCATATGTAAAAGAAACATACTAATGCATGTATACCAGTGTTTTACACCTCTACCATCTTTATAGGCATAGCACGTGTGAGAATACATGTGCAAGCAGAGACATACTTGAGTCATAAGACTATAAAGTCCCTTAAACTTGACAGACTGCACTTTCAATTTCAAAGAGACACCTAAAGTTTTGCGGCGTATTTGAAGTGTACATTTCCATAGACCAATACAAGCTAACCTAATCACTAAACCTTCAACCAACAAGTCTTAAACCTCACTTTTGTGCTGCAGCTTCACTAGGGTGACAGAAGGGTGACATACCCTGAAACCGGTCCCAGGATGCTTGTTTCCGGTCCAGGGAGGACCTGGCCTGGCAGTTCGGTCTGGACTGTTCCCATGGGGCACAGGGTCAAGACTGATTTGCATATGGCTGGGCCCAAACTGGGGTGGTGTAGTGGGCAAAAGAACGATAGATTTAACCCAGATCTTTTGACTGGGGGAGAATGTTTGCATTGTCAGCATCCTGTCCATCATTTGTTTGCTGTAACACTTTTCGCCCTAAGTGGGATGGGTATGCCCAGACGTGGGTCCCTTGCTCACTGTGCCACTGGATTCAAGCTAGCCTGGCTGAAGAAGGGTGACATATCCTGAAACCGGTCCCAGGATGCTTGTTTCCAGTCCAGGAAAGACCTGGCCTGGCAGTTCGGTCTGGACTGTTCCCATGGGGCACAGGGTCAAGACTGATGTGCATATGGCTGGGTCCAAACTGGGGTGGCGAGTGGGCAAAAGAACAATGGATTTAACTCAGATCTTTTGACTGGGGGAGAATGTTTGCATTGTCAGCATTCCGTCCATCATTTGTTTGCTGTAACACGCAGCTTCACTATTCAGCAACTACTGAGAGTGTTGGGCCTAGCCAAATACAAAGCAGCAAGTTTTTCATAGTGTCTGTTAAAAAAGTCTCACTATACTCCTAAAATCATACATGCATGTGTCTGTACCTTTTACTAGTGGCATCATATATAAAATAAACATAGTAATAGATGTATACCTGTGCTTTATACATCTAACATCTTCAGATGCATAACGTGTGAGAATATATGTGCAAGTACAGACATACCAGAGCCATAAGACCATAAAGTCCCTGAAACCTGACAAACTGCACTTCACATTTGAAGGAGACACCTACATTTCTAAGCAGTGCCTGTGTAAATACATGAGTGCATAGGTATTGCCTGAGTGAATGTATGAGTGGAATAGTAGTGTCTGGGTGATTATATGAATGTATGGTTAATGCCTGAGTGATTAGAAGTGTGTATAGGTAGCGCCTCCTTGATTGCATAACTGAATACGAATTCCTAAGTGAATTCATGAGTCCAAGAGTGATATGTGCCTCTTTACATCAGTGCATACCTAGTGCTTCAGTATAGAGATGTAATTCTCACTATATTCCTGAAAGCAAGCATACATGTGTCTGTACTTTTTGCTAGTGGAATCATATGTCAAAGAAACATATAAATGCAAGTATACCAGTGTTTTATACCGCTGCCATCTTTATAGGCATAACACGTGTGAGAATACATGTGCAAGCAGACACATACTTGAGTCATAAGACTATAAAGTCCCTTAAAGTTGACAGACTGCACTTTCCATTTCAAAGAGGCACCTAAAATTATGCGGCGTCTTTGAAGTGTACATTTCCATAGACCAATACGAGCTAACCTAATCACTAATCCTTCTACCAACAAGTCTTAAACCTCACTTTTGTGCTGCAGCTTCGCTACTCAACAACTACTGAGAGTTTTGGGCCTAGCCAAATACAAAGCAGCAAGTTTTTCATAGTGTCTGTTAAAAGTCTAACTATACTCCTAAAACCATGCATGCATGTGTCTGCACCTTTTACTAGTAGCGTCATATATGAAAGAAACATAGAAATAGATGTATACCTGTGTTTTATACATCTAACATCTTCAGATGCATAGCATGTGTGAGAATATATGTGCAAGCAGAGACATACCTGAACCATAAGACCATAAAGTCCCTGAAACCTGACAAACTGCTCTTCACATTTGAAAGAGACACCTAAATTTATAAGGTGTACTTGGACTGCTCTTTTACTTAGACTGATACAAGGTAACCTAATCACTAATACCTCTACCAACATGTCTTAAACTACAGTTTTGTGGCACAGCTTCACTATTGAGCAAATAGTGAAAGTTTTGCACCTAGCCAAATATAAAACAGCAACCCTTTGCATGTGTGTGTTGTATTTCTCACTATATTCATAAGCGTATGCATGCATATCTCTGTTCCTTTACTAGTGGCATCATTCGTAAAAGAAACATACAAATAGAGGTATACCTCTTTTGTATAACTCTACCATCTTCATGGGCATAACACATGTCAGAATACATGTGCAAGTAGAGATATACCTCAGTCACTACACCATATTGGACTTTGAATTATGCGGCGTACTACATCTGCACCTTTCCATACACTCATACAAACTACCATAATCACTAATCCATCTGCCAATGTACACATGTTACTTTGCACAAACTATTTCCAATATCATTTCATCATAAAACAAACTACAATAGACACCTGTATATTTCATAACATATTTGAAACATTACACTTCTCTAACAATGTCCACACTTTAAATTTTAAAAAAAAGAAATTTTCATCGGAAATTATCACTACAAAGAGTAAAGCACTGCTCCATAATACATAACACACCTTATAAATGTCTTACTCTCCCTTGAAATAGTTTTGCAGAATATCAAATATCAGAAACTCATTAAAGATTTTCTTTTGCACACAATAAATGTAATGCAGCACTCTCATTAAGGTGAAACCAGTAATGGCAAGCTTTCCCTCTCTTTCTGCACACAAACAAATCACATTGCTTCCAACATTATTTCAAATTGTGAAACACATTTCTATTGGTTAGACATATTAACCCTTTCTAACTGTCTTCAAATAGTGCTCAAACTGGTTCTGTAATTTTCTGGAGTCGCGACTTCACCGTGGTGCCGCAGTGTAGCGTCGCGATGGAGCCGGGAACCCTTACGGGAGTTCAAAAGCCTATTCCTAATAATACTAGTATACTTTTTTAACAACACACTACTTCTGCACATACAACTGACTAAGAAAACTTTAATTTAGTAACATATCACTTATATTTAAATTTTCTATTTCACATTTTAAATCCACTGTAAAGTTTCAACCCTTCCCCCAGTCTGCTGAATCCCAGTTTCCATAGTAACACTTTCTGCAACATTCAACTGTACTGGCAGGTCACAAGTTCACCATATTTTCAAGTTCAGCACACAAGCTTACAAATACAAACAGCAGGTGTGGTTGACTTTTGCAAAATATTACCCTATCCTATCTACTGTACCTTTTAAACATTTTTAATAACCAATCAGAAACATGATTCCTCAGCAAAGTAACATGCATCCTATTTTTGAGTGCACAATGTTGATAAACAGCCAATCACTTATTTTAGATACCTCTCATTCTACCAACTGACTACCTCAGCTACAGACATCTTTTCATTACTTCCAGACATCCCTTCAAGATGCTGACAGTGTGGATTGTAGGGCACAGCTATGTTTTCTGGTGCAAAAGGTATGCTGAACACAGAGGTATTGACAAAGACCTAGGTTTGCAAAATGTGGATATTAAATGGATTGCACAGAGAGGATTAAAGTGGCATCAACTGATGCCTTTGGTAAAACCTTTTGCATCTCCAACTCCCTGACTTCATGAGTGTGTACTGTGGTGGCAATGACCTAGGCACATTGACTGGGGTAGGGCTGGAAATGCTAATGAAGGATACCTTTACACAATTGATGTTGCTTTTGCCTCAAACTGTCTTTGTATATTCTAATATATGCCAAAGACAGAAATGGAAGTGGTCAAATCAATTCTGTCCACAGTTTGAGAAAGCTAGGAAGAATGTCAATAAAGTTGTTTCTGCTTACCTCAGAGACTATAACAACAATTTACGTTTTGATATAGATGACATCTACATAAGTGATGGAGTTCACTTCACGGATGAAGGAAACAGACTGTTTCTCAACAACCTTAAGATGTGCGTCTGCACTTACATGTAGCTTCAACAAAGTCAGAATGAAAACAAGGGCTCTTTTTAGAGCCACCCTATAACCCAACAGTGTTTATTTTTTTTAAGAAGAAACATACATACTTTTTTAATTTTTTGGTGGATTCGCGAACCTGTTGCGAACTCATGGCAAAAGCACAAATTCAATGTACTACAACACAATACAGTCTTCAAGTTTAACTTTAAATTTTGTATTTATTATATTATAAATATCTCTATCAAAATTATTGTGAAAAATAACTTCACGCTAACTATCTTTTTAAAAAAAGGTTACAAATGCAACACAACCTTCTAAATACTATACTATTAAATTATTTATTTGAAGTGGAACTGCGAATCCATCACGACGTTTCATGGGGGGCTGCAATGAGAGCCGCGATGGGGTCGCGACTCCAAACATGAGAAGAAAAAAAATACCACCCAGTCCCACTACTCGAAGTCTGCCCCGGGGACCCCATCCCCCGAGGCCCAGCAATTTTTTTTAAAAACACCCACTTGCCCTCTCCCCCTGGGCATTTATTTACCCAGGGACTCCATCCTCCGGGGTATGCCCTCATGTTGGAGACCGCAAGGGAGCCCCAATGCCCCCATGGTCCCTACCGGCTCCCCACCTCCTGCGGGAGCTGGCAATGCTTTTGGGCAAAGGGAGCTGCTGACATGCAGCTCCCTTTGCCCAAAAGCAATCTGCTTTGCTTCATGGAAGTGAGAACAGGTTTCCTGCTCTTGCTTCCATGAAGCAAAGCAGTGTTTGCTATGACAGGGTGGGAGCCGTGCTCCTGCCCTGTCATAGCAAACTGCAATGTCCCGGTGTTGGGCATCCCGGGACATTGCTGGAGCCGGCCCTGGGTGGTGGCGGTCCGCAGGGCCAAGGAGGGCTCCAGGAGTGGGGATGCGTGGCCCCCTCCGATCAGCATTAAAGCCCCGGGGAGGTGGTGGTCCCCAGGGCCCGGTGGTCCGCTACAGACTCCTGTATTTTTTTTTACTCAATGCCCTGGGGAGGTGGTGGTCCCCGGGGCTGTGTGTGGGGAGGGGGCAGGACTGCCCCAATCTGTTTTTTAAAAAGCCCCGGGGAGGTGGCGGTCCCTGGGGCTGCGGGGGGGGCGTGTGCCCCCACACAATATTAATCATGCCCCGGGAAGGTGGCAGTCCCCTGGGCTGCGGGGGCCCCCACGGGCCCCCGCATGATCATTATGCATTGCCCCGGGACCTGGCCCACCCGGGGGCTTCTAGAAAACAAAGCGCGGGAGACCGCGCTTCCTTTTTAAAAAAAATCAATTTTGGCGGGATTCGCGTACCCTAAGCGCATCCCGCCAAATTTTTTTTTTAAATGCTTTTTTTGGCCCTCGGAGTCCCTGTGGGATGCCCTGAGCAGGCCTAGGGGGGTCAGGGTGTTTCTACCCTGCCCCCTTATCTTGATTTGTGACCTTTTTTCTTGTGACTCGGTTCAACCGAGTCATAAGATGGCTGCCAACACTTTATGGTTTGGAATGTTGGCAGCCAATCAAAATAAAGCTCATGCTCGAGAGGGTTCGCGGATCCACCGCAGCAGCCAGATATCATTCACTTTTTATTTTTTAATTTCTCAAAAACTACTGAACAGATTTACACCATTTAACACAAATTGTGCACTCTGAACGAAGAGCTACCTCTCTGCCAAATTTGGTGTAATTCCGTTCAGCAGTTCGGGCTGTAGCTGCAACAAAAGATTCCTATGGAAACTCCTTTTTCTCGGCCTCCGCTTGATAAATCACCCCAAAACTTTCAAGACAGGAGCTGACCGGAGTGCCCCATTAGTTTTGAAAATTGCGCCAAGATTCGTCAAACAGCGCCAAAGATATTGGCAAATCAAAAAACTCTTTTCCCATGGAAAATAGGTCCTAACTATAACTACCTACTGGCCGCCAGTAGGTAATATATATATATCTTTTAATTAATTCCCCTATAGTCTGTCTTCATTCTCTTTTCTGCTTTTACTGGTCGCATATGTATTATGTGGCAATGCTATTACTACTGCAGGTTTCCAGAAACAAATCCCCCAAAGTTTCAAATGTTTCCAATTAGCAGTCATTTTTTTGCATATGTTGTTCTCTTTCAACATAGTCTCAACCTTCTCAGAGTCAAGATAACACCCTAAGCATTACCTTGGTTTAAATCTGGCAGAATGTTAAGCAAAAAAAGCATAATAATAGATCTTAAAATTGGGTAGTGATAGCCACCTTCCACAGTAGGATAATGGAGTTTTACTAGTACTAGCCTACAGCTGGAATTATTACATAAAAAGGAGATCATAGCCTCAAGCTTCTTAAAAAAAAAGACAAATAACACACATGGGACAAATGTAAAAAAAGAAATTAACCACAGGTAAAACTGTCATCTTTATCAAAGCTTCTCTTCCAAGCAATATAAGAGGTAAGGAATTCCATCTTTAAAAAAGTGTGTGCATTTGGGCTGAAAGAGGATTAAAATTTGAGTCATAGAGATCATTTCTATTATTTGTCACCTTAATCTCTAAATATCTTTTGAAGTGGGATTGTAACAGCTCGATGTTCAGGTAAACAACTGTTGGTGGTACAATTGCATAATATTATTTCGGTTTTTATTTTAATGATCTTGTACCCCGGTGGGACTTGATAAAGTGCAAAGATCTCAAAAATTATTTCCTGACATATTCTATTTGGTTCCAGTAAAAGCATTATATCATCTCTGTATATTTTTATGCATGCCAATCGCTAGTCAGGTGGGGGAACAATACCATACATCCTTGCTGCAGTTGCTAAAGGTTCTATGAAGATGGCGCATAACATTTGGGAATTATGGCAACCCTGCCTCATACCTCCTTTGACCCCAAACTTCCCTGCCTCTGGATAATTAATAATTGGTCTTGCTTCAGCTCCCTTAAAAGCTTCTGAATAGTACCTATTATTTATTCAAGGAAGTTAAATTCTAGCATGTTATAAAAAAAAAGTGTATCCCAGGTCACAAAATCAAAGACCTTTCGGCATCTAGCATAAATATCATGGCAGGTATTTGATTAACATTTAGGAAGTTCAAGGACTCAATCAGACAATTGGTATTAGTGTAAAAGTCCCTTCCAGGAGAAATCCATTTTGGTCCTCATGGATCAATTTATGGATAATCTTATTGAATCTGTTTGCTAATAATTTTTAAAAAGTTATAATCTGAGTTTAGTAGCAAAATAGGTCGATACGAATTACATCTGGCAGATTTTTCCCTTTTTTCAATAGTTAACAATCACCCCTGTTGAAAAGATGGGAGTATCCCCCTGCCTGTCAGTATACAATTAAGTATTTACCTTGGTTTAAATCTGACAGAATATTAAGCAAAATAAGCAAAATAATAAATCTTAAAATTGGGTAGTGATAGCCACCTTCCACAGTAGGATAATGGAGTTTTTCTAGTACTAGCGTAGGGCTGGAATTATTACATAAAAAGGAGGAGATCATAGCCTCAAGCTTCTTTAAAAAAAAGACAAATAACACACATGGAACAAACGTGAAAAATAAATTAACCACTGGTAAAACTGTCATCTTTATCAAAGCTAATCTTCCAAGCAATATAAGAGGTAAGAAATTCCATCTTAAGAATTGTGCATGTATTTGGGGTAAAACAGGATTAAATTTGAGTCATAGAGATAATCGTTATTATTTGTCAGCATAATCCCTCTTTGAAGTTGGATTGTAACAGCTCGATGTACAGGTAAACAATTGATCGGTGATACAATTGCATAACATTATTTTGTTTTTTATTTTGAAAATCTTAAACCCTCGAAGCACTTTATAAAGGGCAAAGATCTCAAATATTCCTTCTTAACATATTCTACTTGGTTCCAGTAAAAGCATTATATCATCTCTGTATAATTTTATACTTGCCAAATGAGAGCCAGGTAGGGGAATAATACAATCCATCTGTGTTGCAGTTGCTAAAGGTTCTATGTAGAAGGTGCATAACATTTGAGAATTGTTGCAACCCTGCCTCGTACCTCCATTGACCCTAAAAGTCCCTGCCTCTGAAGAATTAATTATTGGTTTTGCTTCAGCTCCCTTAAAAGCTTCTAAAAAGTACTTATTACTTATTCAAGGAAGTTAAATTCCTGCATATTATAAAAAAGTGTATCCCAGGTCACAAAATCAAAGACCATTTGGCATCTAGCATAAATATCATGTAAGGTATTTGATTAACATTTACGAAGTTCAAGAACTCAATCAGACAATTGGTATTAGTGTAAAAGTCCCTTCCAGGATAAATCCACTTTGGTCCTAATGGATCAATTTATGGATAATCCTATTTAATTTGTTTGGTTAGAATTCTAAAAAATGTTACAGACTGAGTTTAGTAGTTGACACAATTACATCTGGCACATTTTTCCCTTTTTAGGTCGAGCGTACAGTGCTTCCGCTGTCGCTTAGCGACCTGTTGTGTATGCTTTAGGAGTTGAACTCCACCCTTTCCTTGCTAATTGCTTTTCATTGGTCTTGATTAGTGTCCCTTAAAAATACTTGCTTTCTAATAGGCAATCCACCGTCTTTGTCCCTCCTTCTCATTTCCGGTTTTCTCCATGCAGCACAGACCAAGTACTACATTATTACGATTTACGAGTTTATGTCTTGGTTTAGGGATTACTTTTCTTCTCCATGTGTTTCCCTGCCTCAGCGCCACACACACATGCTTTACATCCCGTGCGTTTTTTACTCATCCCAACATATGGCGTATGTACTGAACAGTTTTTTCCCCCTGACCAGTTAGACAATGCCTGGGCAGGCACCCTCCATTTCACACCTGGCAGAGTGGGTGACCTTTGATATTCATGTTTATTTTTCTGCTCTTTTCGACATGCCGAAGAGCGAAGCTCCTTTAAAACATCACATGTAGTTCGTTGAAAGTGTTTCATTACTTCTGGATTCAGTGCACGCATGCGCGTGCCCCACAAGCACGAACATCTGTACATTTACATTAGGGTGATAGGAAGATGGTGATGAAATGCAGACAAATGCTGTTCACCTTTCAAAAGTAAAACAACTGCGATAAGAAAATACTGCCCATGCGCGCAGGAGGCAACAGCATGGGATGGTTATGCTCTCTCATGTGTGCCACTATATTACCTAATGCCGAATTTTATACTGTCAGCATCTGTTAGCTTCAGCTGGCATCAAGGGGTCTGCTTGCAGCAGTGTGCATAGCTGTGCTGCCCAGCCAATCTTCAGCCTGCTGCCGGCATTGTGAGGCCGTGTCCTAAACCCATTGTATGGACAGACTCAGACACTCCTGCACCCCCCTATTGCCAGGCCGATAACCTTATCCTGGCCTCTGCAGAGGTGCCAGACTCGAGTAAGTGGCTTCCTTTGTGGCATAAAGGAGATTTCAATCTCCTAATGAATAATGTGCACCCCTGCCAGAACGGTTCCTGTATTAGCTGTTTCCTCTTACATCCCAGTTGTCATGTTGGTGAGAAATTCTGCAAATAATATGGTACCTACAAGTGGTAAATGAATTAAAGGGATGCATACTGCGCCGTGAAAACCACTGGAAACACTTAATGCTGACACATTTTTGGGTAACTACAAATTAAGAGAAGTCCTGCTTTTTAACTGTAATGTATATTTACTGCTTGCATGGACTTCAATATGTGACAGGTCAGACCTACTGAAAGCAAAAAACATAACTGAAATACTTTGCCATTTATATTGGCAATTGCTCTAACTTTAGTAAATTCAAGACCGATTGAATTGCAAATGCTTGAATTCCTATGTAATGTGCTGTGCTGCTATTGGTGGCGCTGGTGATAGTGCTGTAAGCAGTTAGGGGGAGAGAGGCTCATGGTTACTTTATTCTGAGTTCTTTTAATTTTAAAATTGTTACAAAACACATCCAAAACTCACCTCGCTTCAGGATAGTACTAGAAGAAATTTGGGGTTTGTAATAACTTAGCTGGTGCTGTTGCTCTAATTTTTGTGTGCTGAAACAGGGAGTTGGGCGTAAGAGTTTGCTTCTCATTATCTCATCTCAGTACGGCAAGGAATGTGTGTTTTTTTTAAGCAGCATGTGGTGTGCCTTGCTTCTTGTGGGGGAGGGGTGTAAATTAAGAGATCTTCCTTAGGAATGGCCCCACCCACCCTCTAACTAAAACAGCTGTTCCCTATGTGCTGCAGTATCAAGCTCATATAAAACACCCAGGGTAAACAACATCAAGAGGGTAAAGCCTCCAGTGCATATCTACTTCACTTCCAGATCCAGACTTGCCCTAGAACCACACTGCGCGGCACCCTAATTTACAGGCCCCCCAGACCTCACGTCCCTTTCGCCAAGACCATTGCCGACCTCATTGCACCCCACGCCATCGCCTCCATGGACTACATACTAATCAGAGACCTGAACTTCCACCTCGACAACCCCAGCGACCCCAACTCCACCACCCTCCTGGACAACCTAACCTACCTCGGCCTGAAACAGCTGGTCACCACGCCCACCCACAAGGCAGGACACACCCTCGACCCCATCTTTGCAGAAGGCAACAACATCCACTTCAGCCACACCACGCAACCCCCCTGGATGGATCACCACTGTGTACACTTCAACATCGACAAACCCACCGCCCCCAAACTGGCACTGCAACCTCCACGAAGGAACTGGAGCAAAATCACTGAGGAGCAGCCCAACTCCACCCTCAACCACGACGCCCCCACCAACTGGACCGACTCCAACCTCCTAGCCAAAGAACTCCACATATGGATCTCCAACTGCACAGACAAGCTCGCACCCCTATGCAACTCCGACAGACAGCGCCCCAGGAAAGCCACCTGTTTCACCGCCGACCTCCAAGAATCCAGACGCACTTGCATATGTCTCGAGAAGAACTGGAGAAACAGCAAAACACCAGAAGACCGCACCACCTACAAGAACGCCAATGACGGAATACCACCAACGCATCAGATCCACCAAAAGGACCTTCATCCAAAACAAGATCCTCGCCAACTCCAGCAACTCCAAAGAACTCTTCAGCATCATCCAGGAATTCACCAAGCCCCCCAGTGAAACCATGGACATCACCCTCTCCCAGGACCTCTGCGACAAGCTTGGATCCTACTTCCATCTGAAAATCAAGAGCCTCTATGACCACTTCAACGACCAGACACCCGACGCCGGAACCACCTCCCTCCCCAGCAACACCAGCCAGCCTACCATCTCCTCCTGGACCCTAGTCACCACCAAAGACACCACCTCGACCATGAAGGGCATCCAATCTGGGGCCCCCACAGACCCCTGCCCGCCGCACATCTACCACAGAGCTCCCATCGCTCCAGAACTACGACGCACCATCAACACCACTTTCAAGACCGGCACCTTCCCCAACGACTGGAAACGCGCAGAAGTCAGACCCCTGCTTAAGAAGCCCACAGCAGACCCCACGCACCTCAAGAACTACTGACCCATCTCCCTCCTCCCTTTCACAGCCAAAGTCACCGAAAAGATCGTCAATGCCCAGCTAACAAAATTCATCGAAGAAAACTCATCCTTGACCCCTCCCAATCCGGCTCCCGCAGCAACCACAGCACCGAGACCGCTCTACTCGCCGCCACAGACGACATCCACACCCTCCTCGACCAAGGACACACCGCGGCCCTGATCCTGCTCGACCTCTCTGCGGCGTTCGACACCGTCTCCCACCACACACTCACCGCCAGACTCCACGACGCCGGCATACAGGGAACTGCCCTCGACTGGATCCGCTCCTTCCTCACCGGCAGAACCCAAAGAATCAGACTGCCACCCTTCCTCTCCATACCCACGGAAATCAACTGCGGAGTACCCCAAGGATCGTCCCTCAGCCCCACGCTCTTCAACATCTACATGGCTCCCCTCGCTGCCATTGTCAGATACCACGTACTCAGCATAGTATCCTACGCCGACGACACCCAGCTCATCCTCTCCTTCACCAAGGACCCCGTCACCACCAGACTCAACTTTCAGGAAGGAATGAAGGACGTTGCATCCTGGATGAGCAGCAGCTGCCTGAAGCTCAACTCGGAGAAGACAGAGGTCCTCGGACCCTCCCCCTCTGCTTGGGACAACACCTGGTGGTCCACTGCCCTCGGCAGCCCTCCCACCCCCACGGACCACGCCCGAGACCTTGGCATCGTACTCAACTCCTCCCTCTCCATGACCCGACAGGTCAACGCCATCTCCTCCAGCTGTTTCAACACCCTTCGCATCCTCCGGAAGACTTTCAAATGGATCCCCCAGAATCAAGATAAACCATCACCCACGCACTCATAACCAGCAGACTGGACTACAGAAAGGCCCTCTACTCCGAGATCAACAAGTCGCTGCTCCACAAACTCCAGGTGAAAGGGCCTTCTCCTACATCGCGGCCAAGACCTGGAACGAGCTCCCGACCGGCATAAGACGTGCCCCCTCCTTGAACATCTTCAGGAAGGCACTCAAGACCTGGCTCTTCAACTGAATGGAGCTGCTGACCCCTCCCTCCCCCAGTGCCTTGAGACCCTCACGGGTGAGTAGCGCGCTTACAATTCACCTGATTGATTGATTGGTTTAGTACTGCTCATAGCACCACCCAAAACGCTGCTGCCAGATCCAGGACATGGCATAATTTTTAGGGATTAATGAGTAGCTGTGTTGAGCTTGCATTGCCTTTTTGTACCAATGTCTGTTATATGCGAGACAAAGTAAGGGCACACAAATACAAAGATAAAAATTCATTTCATATGGTTCGACCCCTGTTACTTTCCGCTCCCCACCCATTGTTGCTTTTTACAAAGCTGAAACAAACTTGAATTCTGCCTTTTCTGACTCCCCAGTCGGCCTACGGTTATACATTATTAGGTCGAGCCTAGACAGGGCATGCGCTGTCGCAAGACCTGTTGTAAATAGAATATCGAAGGTAATTTCTCATGCCGCTTGCCATTGGTTAACTCTGGCATTGCTGTTGTTATCTCGCTTATTGTTGGCTGGCGATCCGATACGTCACTTCCGTTTTTGGAGGAAGCAACACCGACCAACTACAGTTAAGTTACGCTGCAGGGCTGTATCTTTTAATGTAGGGACTACTTCGTTGTTTTTTGCCATGGCGCCTGGTTCACCGGACGCCATGCGCATACGTTTAATATGCACGGCCGCTTTCATTATTACTTTTGCATTACCCAAATAAATATTATTCTTTTTGTGTCTATTTCTTCATTTTTCCGTCCCGGGTCCACAGTGACTTTGCGTGAATTTTATTTGCCGTCCACGGGGCAGCCTTAATGAGGGAGAGAGACACATCGAGTGACGCGTAGGGAAGGGTGCTGAGAGACATCACGGTTTCCTCCCGGTTCTCTGCTGTGTTAATTTGTGCATTTAGCTGTGTTAGTGCACTTAGAAATCGCCGTGCGCATACGTTTAATATGCACGGCCGCTCTCATTATTACTTTTGCATTACCCAAATAAATATTATTCTTTTTGTGTCTATTTCTTCATTTTTCCGTTCCGGGACCACAGTGACTTTGCGTGAATTTTATTTGCCATCCACGGGGCAGCCTTAACGAGGGAGAGAGAGACACCGAGTGACGCGCAGGGAAGGGTGCTGAGAGACATCACGGTTTCCTCCCGGTTCTCTGCTGTGTTAATTTGTGCATTTAGCTGTGTTAGTGCACTTAGAAATCGCCATGCGCATACGTTTAATATGCACGGCCGCTTTCATTAATACTTTTGCATTACCCAAATAAATATTATTCTTTTTGTGTCTATTTCTTCATTTTTCCGTCTTGGGACCACAGTGACTTTGCGTGAATTTTATTTGCCGTCCACGGGGCAGCCTTAACGAGGGAGAGAGACACACCGAGTGATGCGCAGGGAAGGGTGCAGAGAGATCACGGTTTCCTCCCGGTTCTCTGCTGTGTTAATTTGTGCATTTAGCTCTTTTCATTGACGCCATTGACATTGCTTGAGAAACTTTTCAATTTGTTCTACAGGCCCTGAAGAAAAGTGCTTATTGTGCCTAAATACTTAGAGTGCATAAATGTGCTAAAAATCGCTAGAGAAAAGTGCATATAAACCAACACAAGTCATATTGTAAACAAAGTGCCAATGAGCTTAAAATTGCCCTTTTGTGTCCCACTGGGACTGTAACTTGAGCTTGATTCCTGTCCCCATTAACATTATCGGATATGGATCAATAAGAAGCATGTTCCTCAGAGTAAAACACTTGTTCAAAACTTCATATAACTCATACTAGTACCTCCTTTTGTGTCTACTCAAAAAAATCCTGTTCCTTTCACACCCATGCAAACCACTCCCCTTAAAGCTACAGCAGGAGTCCAACCTTCCTGCTCTTAGCTCCCTCTCATAGCCTGAGGGCAATTATCGCCATGACAAGATGTTGAGAATCTTACCCAGTTCCTAGATAAACCCCTCCCCCCTCCACCACGTGACCCCAATTTGTAATTTAATATATACCTTTTTTCAACATCAGGTGCTTAGGCCCATTAAATCCGCCCTCAGGAAGTTTCTTGCTGGTCTATCTGGCACCTTTCAGCTCCAAAAGAAATGTTTTAAAACTGTATTTATGATTTTGTGAGAGATCTTTTGGTTAAGTAAACACGAGTACACTATTACAGCACAGGCAGACAATCTGTACATCTTGTAACGTAATACTCAATAGGAAGCAGTCTCGGCACAGATATGATACATACAACAATAGCAGCTGGCATCCACAGGCAAGTTACAACAGAACGGTCTAGTACTTCAATACATCAGTTAGATCCAAACAAAAACATTTTACAGGGGCTAGTGTCAGTGTGCGTAGCTTAGGATAAGTCTAGTATAGTACATGTGTAAGCCAACATATCTATTCTGCAGACATAGAGGGACCCTCCTCTGCAAGGACGGGTGCGGCCCCGCCAATCGGACCCTCCCTGAGGCGCAGCCACTCTGCGAAGGGGTCCCAGATGTTCTTAGGACGAGACGCTATAGGCATTAGATCCCAATAGCTGGCCAACTGTTCCTGACAATACACCGCATCCTGTATCCATGTTTTTACTAGCGGTTTAACCGGGGATCCCCAGTGTATGGCCAAACGGTGGCGAGCAAGGATCAGCAATATTGCGATTAAGCGGCGGCACTCCAGCTTATATTGTTCCACATAATCCAGTAGCATGATCAATGGAGAACACCCCAGTGACCGGCCAGAAATGGCTCCAATTACAGACGATACCTCCTCCCAATACTGAGAAACGACAGGGCATTCCCAGGCTACATGTAAAAAGGCAGAACCTTCGCGCCTACACTTCCAGCAGTTGGACGTGGTGCGTAGTCCTATTTTAAATAGTTGTAGTGGGGTGCGGTAATAGCGGTGCAGGAATTTAAAATGTATTAATCGCAGCTTATAATTGGGGGATAGATGTTTCATTTGTGAGCAGCAAAAGGACCATATGTCATCCGTAAGCTGGTCAGGGAGATCCTTCTGCCACTGCTGGAGCGCCCCAGGGTCTGTCCATGGCATGTACGATTGTGTATAAGTGTAAAGTCTGGTGACCAGTTTCCTCGGTGACGGTGACGAAGTTAGCTACAGGATGTAATGTGGGGGGGGGAGCCGGAAAGGAAGCATGCAGTTTCTTGCAGGCAGCTTTGAGTTGATGGAATAGCAATCTCTCCAGAAGTGGTATAGAGTCTCCCGGTTGTGTGACAGGTTCTGGCAAAAACGACTCAGCCGGATATAGATCACCCATTGTTTTAATTCCCATATTATGAGCCCTGTTGATGGCTCCCTTGTCCTGCAGAAAGGGGAAGTGGTGATGATATGCCACCGGCACCGAAGGAGCATATAGCAGAGGTACTCGAGCGCGACGCCTCAGGCCCTCCCAGGCCCATCTGATCGTCTCCACAGTGTTAATTTCATTTGGGGTCCTGCGATATGGGTGGTATACCGCTGTATGCAACGGAATCCTATCTGCAACATCCCGCTCCGTTGCCACATGCGGCTGAAATGGGGTTGGATAAATCCAGTAATGTAAAAATTGAGCTTACGCACTTAAAGCGTATAACTCAAAGTCGGGAGCTCCCAGGCCGCCTCTAGATAGCGGACGCGTTAGGATGTCCCAGCTTACTCTGGGCTGGCCTCCCGCCCAAACCATGGATATCGCAGCAGAGCGCAGCTGTTTAAAAAAGGCCTGCGTTAGAGGGACAGGAATATTCACAAATAAATATAAAAATTTAGGGAGGACGATCATCTTTAGTATCGCTATCCGACCTGCCAACGACAGAGGGAGGGCGGACCAGAATTTAATTCTGTCCATGAACCAGTCAAACTGTTTCCCAAAATTTAGGCTCCAGATGAGTTGTAGGTCTCTACTGAGCCATATTCCCAAATATTTAACTGCTTCCTCTTCCCGTGCTGGACTGTTCCCATGAGGTACAGGGTCAGACTGATTTGCATATGGCCATGTCTGAACTGGGGTGGCGGAGTGAGCTAAAGAATGATGATGGATTAAACCCAGATCAGTTGACTGGGTGTGAGTGCTTGCAATGTTCAACACTCCGTCCATCATCCCCTTTGGTTTTGCTATGTTCGCCCTAAGTTGGCAGGGTATGCCCAGACGTGGGTCCCTTGCTCACTTTGCCACTGGATTCAAGATAGCCTGGCTGATGACGGCTGTAAGCCAGAAACCGGTCCCAGGATGCTTGTTTCCGGTCCAGGGAAGACATGGCTTAGCAGTTCGGGCTGGACTGTTCCCATGAGGCACAGGGTCAGACTGATTTGCATATGGCCATGTCTGAACTGGGGTGGCGGAGTGAGCTAAAGAATGATGATGGATTAAACCCAGATCAGTTGACTGGGGGTGAGTGCTTGCAATGTTCAACACTCCGTCCATCATCCCCTTTGGTTTTGCTATGTTCGCCCTAAGTTGGCAGGGTATGCCCAGACGTGGGTCCCTTGCTCACTTTGCCACTGGATTCAAGATAGCCTGGCTGATGACGGCTGTAAGCCAGAAACCGGTCGCAGGATGCTTGTTTCCGGTCCAGGGAAGACATGGCTTGGCAGTTCGGGCTGGACTGTTCCCATGAGGCACAGGGTCAGACTGATTTGCATATGGCCATGTCTGAACTGGGGTGGCGGAGTGAGCTAAAGAATTATGATGGATTAAACCCAGATCAGTTGACTGGGGGTGAGTGCTTGCAATGTTCAACACTCCATCCATCATCCCCTTTGGTTTTGCTATGTTCGCCCTAAGTTGGCAGGGTATGCCCAGACGTGGGTCCCTTGCTCACTTTGCCACTGGATTCAAGATAGCCTGGCTGATGACGGCTGTAAGCCAGAAACCGGTCCCAGGTTGCTTGTTTCCGGTCCAGGGAAGACATGGCTTGGCAGTTCGGGCTGGACTGTTCCCATGAGGCACAGGGTCAGACTGATTTGCATATGGTCATGTCTGAACTGGGGTGGCGGAGTGAGCTAAAGAATGATGATGGATTAAACCCAGATCAGTTGACTGGGGGTGAGTGCTTGCAATGTTCAACACTCTGTCCATCATCCCCTTTGGTTTTGCTATCCTCTTCCCACTTCAGCGGGAAGTCCAAGGTTTTGTTTAAAGGAGCGGCGGTTAGAGATAGTATGGAGGATTTTCTCCAATTTATGGTAATACCAGAGAGGCCACCAAATCTAAGCAGTTCGCGCAGCAATGGATTTAGGTTATCATCTGGGCGCCTGACATATAGGGTGATGTCATCAGCATACATAGAGGTGATGAGATTACGGTCTGTAAAAACTAGTACCCGCGCTGAATGGTATTGTCTAATTTTCGCTGCCAATGGCTCCATTGCTATTGCAAATAGCAAGGGGGAGAGCGGGCAACCTTGCCGGGTGCCGCGAGAGATCTCAAATGCATCCGAAATGAGTCCATTGGCAAGTAGGCGAGCCGTAGGCCTTGTATAAAGTAATTTAACAAGTTTGATAAAATTGAGACTCAAACCCAATCTGGAAAGTATAGTAAACAGGTATGACCACTCTAAGGAGTCGAATGCTTTGGTTGCATCTAGAAAAACTGCCGCAGCTGGAAGCTTGGGGTCGATTTGATGTATGACCGAAAAAAAGGTTTGGAGATTATGGGCCGTCGATCGTCCCGGTATTAATCCGGACTGATCAGGTCTGGCTATAAGGGACATCAGCGGTTGGAGCCTGTTAGCTATCAGTTTAGCTAGGATTTTAGTGTCCACATTTATCAGGGATAAGGGCCTGTATGAGTCACAATTTGTTGGTGGTTTGTCTGGTTTTAAGAGAGTTATAATAACTGCCTCTCTCATTGATGGGGGGAGGATCCCCATCTCTAATGACTCCTGGTAGACATCGAGAAGACTGGGGCCAAGAGTCTCGACGTAGGTCTTATAGAAGAGCGTGGTTAAGCTGTCCAGTCCAGGTGCCTTACCCAATGGGAGGCCTCTGATCCCCTGTATTATGTCCTCTAAAGTGAATGGGAGATCTAAATATTCTCTATGTTCAGGACTTAGCCATAAAAGCTGTAAAGCGTCTAAATATTCCGTTAGGTCAGCGGGAGCGGATTGTTGCGTTGTGGTATAGAGGGTTGAATAGTATGAAGTCAGGTGGGCGTGTGTGTCTCATTGGCCTCGGATTGGCGGGGCGTCCGCGACCGTCTGTTCAGAGATAAATGTGGGTGTAGTCGATTGCCGCAGCAGGTTAGTTTCTACCTGGTCTGTCACCCTCACCGTATCCCCTGGCTTTGACCTCTCTACCTAAAAACCGGGCCTCCCTCTCAGCTTCCTCTTCGAATTCTGAAATGGCTTGTCTGATAGAGGCTAATATTGTTATGTCATTTGTGGCATAGAAGGTGGTTTCTAGGTCCTTTATGGTGTTCTCGAGTTTTGTCAAGGTGGTGCGTATAGAATGCAAGACCCCAGATCCCTTCGAGATACATGCACCCCTTATAACTACTTTGAAGGCTTCCCAAAGTGTTGCTGCAGAATCAACCGAGCCTTCATTAGTGGCAAAATATTGATCTATGTCACTGGCTATTTCTTCTCTAAATGCCGCATCTAAGAGGGCGTGAGGGGGAAGCCGCCAGCTAAATGCCCTGGGAAGTGTACTTGGGATGCGCCATTGCAGCAGAACTGAGGCGTGATCAGAAAGTGTACGCGGAAGGTGGCGTGTCTTCACCGTCCACGACATCACATCCGCTGAAAGCAGCCAATAGTCCAGGTGGGACCAGGCTTGGTGATAAGGTGTAATGCAAGCTCCCTCTCTTAATTGCGGGTTGAATGCTCGCCAAGCATCCCGCAATCTATGCTCCTGGATTATGGAGTTTAAGAGCTGGGTTGCTTGAGAGTGTGGGTTGCGTGCCGTACCCTCTCTATCCAGGATGTTGTCAAGCACAACATTGAAGTCGCCACCCCATATAACTGTGTCACAGCCCATAAGTGTTATTTTTGCCCAGACATCTAATAAAAACTGCGGGTTGTCAGTGTTAGGGGCATAGATGACCGCAAGAGTGACGCGTGTAGAATAGAGGCAACCAGTTACTAAAACATAACGCCCCTCCCTATCTGCGAGTGTTTCAAATGTAGTCCAACCCAGTCCTCGTCTGATCAGTATGGAAACCCCTCTCGCGTAGTTGGAAAAGGCAGCAGAGTGGATCTCACCCCAAAGCTTATGTTGGAGCTTGGGATCTCTATTACAGCATAAGTGCGTCTCTTGCAGAAAACAGATATCAATATGGTGTCTACGCAAATATGTATGTACTAGTCTAGCCTTCTTGAAATCATTAAGCCCACGTATGTTCCACGTTAAACAGTTAGCAACCGACATGAAAGGGGCAGTAAGTTGGCGAGTGAAATACATGCCATGGGATATGATCTACTTTCAACATGTTGCTACCAATGTAGTTATACATTACAAGCCGAATTCTCACTTCCATCGTGCCCTGCGCTAGAAATAGTATCCAATAATTGACTTCTCTCATTGGGTGAACCCCCAGTCCCCCTCCCCCTCCCACTACAACCTCCCAATCAGGTTGAGAATATAAACCCAGCCCCCCTTCAAACCAACCCTTGAACAGGTGTGTGAAATACAAACACATGGGAGATCTCCCTGTGGGGACGGGCAACAACGGTAAGCACCCGCCTATAGGCAGGGTGGTCGGGCTAAGGGTAGTGTCAACAGCCATAACCCAAATCCGCCAATCCCGGCTATCCAACAGAGGGCTGCTAAAGCGTTAAGGCGAACAGTGTAACATACTCGTTTGTCCCCTCTTTCATATCTGGAGTTGGCACATGACCGCGATACATACTTCGAGTGCAGTCATCAAGCATTGCAAAGGACGTTTAGTCCCAAAGTCTTGGGTTGTAGATGGGGAACCTGTAACATGTTAGTCGTTGTCGTCAATTGTCGGCGATGAAGTCTTGTCTTTGGGTGAGCCATGTTGCGTTTTCCGTGGACAGATGTGCTTTGCATATTTTAGAGCCGATTTGGCATCTGTAAAAAAGTGCGCCTGGCCATCATGAGTAATTTTGAGTTTCGCTGGGTACAGCATTGCATATGGGATAGATGAGGACTGCAACATTCGTTTTGTTGGAAGAAATTCCCTCCTCGCCGCCTGCACGGTTGGAGTGAAATCAGGGAAAAAGGATAAAGTGTTGCCTTGGTGGACAATTGGGCTCTTCGCTCTTGCATCTCTTAATATTGCATCTCTATCTGTGTAATTGAGTAGACGTGCAATAATGGGAAGTGGTGGCAGTCCAGGCGATGGCCTTGGGCCCAGCGATCGGTGGGCGCGCTCCACGGTCATTAGTGGTGACAAGGCAGGGCCAAACAACTCCTGGAGGAGATTGGTGATATAGGGTTCCATTTTTGTTATGGCTGTCGACGCCGGAAGGCCAAGGATTCGGACATTATTTCGTCGAGAACGTGCCTCTAAGTCCTCGTTCTTTGCTCTAATCACTTCCAACACCTTCTCCATATTCAATATCTGTGTTTTGGCCTCAGAGTGTGAGTCTTGGGTATCGGATAGTCTGTTTTCCAGGAGGTCCAAGCGTGTTTCATGTATGTGAACTTTTTTCCTGACAGCATCTAAACTAGCTGTTAATGAATCTATCTTCCCATCGATTGTTTTCAGACTAGAACGCACATCCTGTAAGATTGAGCGCAGGTCCTATTCGTGATTTTCCATCTCATCCTGCGGCCCCTGGGCTCCCCCCTGTTCAGCAGGGGCGTCCATGGTGCGTGTCTGGCATTTCTCAAAGGGGATTTTCTGTTGTTTTGGGTCTGTCTTGCCCATGCGGCCACGAAGCAAGTCTCAAAGAGGCCGCTTGTGTATGAGAGGCCTTGCACTAGGGTAGGAGTGTCTTGATCCTCAGGGATTGTCCAGCCAACCCCACCTCATCCGCAAGGAATCGCCCAAGTTGGCAAATAAATAGTCAGTGGCACTGTCCGTCAAACCGGTTCACGCAGGCACAGTACGTGACTCAGCTGAAAGGAGACTGTGAGTAGGGGAATCACTAACTAGTCGGATAGCCTACGGCTGTTCAGCAGGTTGCAGGCAGGTTTTTCAGTTGTACATAGCTCGCATACAACAGCGCATTCACCAAGGCGGGTCAGGGTGACCGAGCAGCAGCAAGGCAATCCCGGCCCATCAAGTTCAGCACCTCAATTAATATTGCCTCTAAGTCTCAGGGGCGACTCCAGCGGGAGGCAGAGTCATGCCCGGTCCACCTCGATCAATATCCCCAGCCTGCGCAGACTTGACCGGGCCTGAGCAGTTATCTCATCGGGCAGCGCCGATCAAGAGACGCGGTTGATTGGAGGCCGACCACGTCGTGCAATGAACTCTGGAGATCAGCAAGGACGGAGTGCCACAGGGCACCGCAGCATGCCGGCTCACAGGGCGTCAGGAGTATGGGCATCAGGGAGATGAACGCGATCTTCCAACACCAGTGCAGGTAACCAGGGTGGCCCAGCAGCTGTTCTCACACACCACGCCGCTGCGGCCGAGCCGAAAGACGAGTCGGGGGTAGTGTCCAGCCGTGTGCACCTCGTTAGGTGGGGGGGCATCTGAGCTTGGGAGCTTGGGAGCTGCTGGTACTTCGGAGATTAAGCTGCCACTTGGGCTCGAGGGTAGGCCCAGCGGCCCAGCGGCCCCGCGCCCGGGCGATGGGAGCCCCGCTAGGCCGCGCAGCGACGAGCCCCACCACAGCTGCAGTCGCAGAGGAGCGGGCCCCAGCGACGGCCCACCGTGTCCCCACAACCACCCAGACGCCGGCCCCCCAGTGCGCTACCCGGTCGTTGGAGGCAGGTAAGTGCCCTAGACCCCGCTGTTCCCCCCTCGGCCCACAGCACCAGGCCACAGCCCCCCACCGGCTGTGTACGTCCGTGGGGAGCGGACCAAGCGCCGACGTACCGGAAAGGGTCCCTAAATGGGGGTGAAGCACCACACCCACCTCATCTGCAGGCCAACTCGCCACCTTGCCCACATCTTCCCCCCGACTCCGCCGCAGGGCATCCACGTCGCCGGAGCAGTCCAGGCCTCGGGCTCTCGTAGCACGGCCGGCAGCAGGCCAGCGCCCGCTCCTCCAAGGGTAGCACCCCGGTCCGTCTCCTTAACCTCCGGCAGAGCGCTCCGGGTCAGCGGCCGCAGTACCTCATGCACCAGGGCACCCGTCGAGAGTAGTGAACATCTCCCAACAGCAAGATCTGTCACACGGGTCCGGGCTGGGGAGCTACGCAACAGCTACAAATGTGCAAGCTGCCATTTTCTCCGCATCTCCGGTCTCGGCAGCCCAGCAGCAGTTAAGCAGGATCACGGCCATTAAAGCATGCAAAACTTCCCCCAAGGGAGCTCGGGGTGTTGCGACGGCGATGTCCGCTGTTTTCACCGGAATCAGCCGACCCGGGTCATGGTATTAGCCGGATTATCAAGCCCGACCTGCAGAGCCTCTTCAACAGGCGGCCATCTTGCAGCACGTCGCGGCCAGGCCCCGCTCCATAAGAAATGTATGTGCATCTGACACCTGTCCTTTGGAGAGAACTTTCAGTTTTGATGTCTGAACTAAAGAGGACTAGGGGCCAGCAGCGTAAAACATAGAGATCACAGTTCTGAACTTCATACGCCTGGATGCGTTCTAAAATCTGAATACAGCTGAAAAGAAAGCTCATTCTGAGCCGAAAAGGTCTTCTCCCTGATGGCCTTTGACAGGATAATTTCTTTGATACTGTAATCTGCAAAATGAACCAAGATAGTATGTAGATACTTCACATTTGTTAGAATATGCGATGGGACCCTATGTGCTTGCATTATTGTCAAATCTTGTGAGAACTCTGGAAGAACGTATGACCTGATCAAAGATTCAATATACGACATAGGTCCCACGTTTGTCCTTCTTTTTTTCAGGTATTCCAGTGTATCTCAAATTTGAGTGCCTTGAATGATTCTCCAATTGCTCCTGCTTCTCTTGAAGGTTTATAATCTGCTCCTCTAATTGAGCAGTTTATGCTGATAGAGCTTGTAGCTTATGCTCACATAAGACTTGCTGTTCAAATTCATCGCATCTATCTGCAATTTGAGTCATCTGCCCCTAAATATTTCCCAGCTGCTGTTAGATCTCATGTGCCATTTTGTTCTGCTGCTGTTTCATCAATCTAATTTCTCCCAGGACCTCTCATAAGACTTGTGTTAGAAGTCTTGAGATCTCTTCACCAGAGCCCATCCCAAGAGTTCCCTGGAAACCAGGCTGGCTCAAAGTTGTACCAGATAGGCTCTGGGTGACCATATTTTTGGCCTCTTTGCCTACTATGTTTGTAAAGGCTGCACCCTGACTTTACTGAGATAGCTCCTTTCTTTCAGACAGTGGAGAAGTATCAGGGATAACAACCTTTCCAGTTATCGTGGTGGACTAGTACTATTCATCGACTGCAGGAAAGATCTCCTTCAGGCCCTGGTTGACTAAATCCGCTGTACACACTGCTCCTCCTGCTTCATACGTGAGGCAGGCTATGTCAGGAGACACTGGTTGGCACACTGTATGATTTAACAGTTCTGTATTTCTTGAGTTGAGCTAAGTAATGTGATCACTTTGGATATGGGATCTTGGGATCTTTAATAAGAAGTTTCCCATCAATAATTTGCTCTGACATGTTAGAATTTGTTAAGACTAAAGCTGGGATATATAAATGTGTTCATCTGTGGTTTGCAGTGATTGCAGGAGACCTAGAGTAGTACTAAGTATACTCTCACCCAGACCTCTTGACTTTGGCTGGGGTCAAAGAAGCTTGAAGCTGATTTGGAGATCACCTCTTGACACTCTTTCCCATTGTTTGTGTCTTTCACTTTGGGGGCTTTAGATTTCATAGTGTGGGTATATGTTCTATTTATAGAACTTGTGGGGAGGGTCATCTCAGAGCTGGCCCTCTCCTATGGCTACCTTAGGTATATATCAGAAGCTCAGTAGCTCACTTTTTGCATCCACCTCTAAATCTGCGAAGTAACGAAGAGTGAGGCCAAGTAATAAGGCCAAGTACTAGAGCTTCTATGCCTAGGCCAGCAATGAGTGCATCAGAAATCAAACTGGAGTTTTTCCCTGTGAGAACCAAGTGATAGTGAACACCCTGCCTATTCATGGAAAAGCATTACATATTGTTGTTTTAAACAGATTCTGTATCAGTCTTTTTGCTGTCTCAATGCTGCCTCTGCATTATTATCTTTACTAAGGTGTTCTCTTGTCAACGAAAAAGAGGTGGGTTCCGTGGATCAGTTCAAAGAATTTCTTCCCATTGCTTCCATTACAGAGAAATCCCAGGCACCTTGCTGTCACCTTCGGCTTTGTCTAAAACTACTAGCGGTAATCCACCTGCTCAGTTGGTCCAACGTCCATTGGGTCCTTCATGTGAGCACATGTCCAGTCAGGGCCAGCTTTAGCACTGGTGGCGCCCGGTGCGACCATCACTTTTGGTGGCCCCACGTCCCGTGACCCCCTCCTCGGTTTCTCTCACTACCACCTGCAAAACTGCCCCTCATCTCTCCTATCATAAGATATTGCTAAGCACAGCGCCCCCCTTGAGGTCACAGTGCCCCCATCCACAGCTCAGCGCCCAGTGCGGCCGCACCAGTGGCACTGCCCCAAAGCTGGCCCTGTGTCCAGTCTGAGGGATCCTGGAGTATAGAGCACTTATTCCCTTGTGGCTCCTTCTTTTACTCCATCATGTGCCGATCCAATGTTAACGTCAAACAATAGCTCCCCCAGTGGCTGGAGCTAGGACGAGGGCTGGGCGTTAACAGAGAGTCATCATTCGGAGCCAGGGTTACCCCCCATTGACCCTAGGCATGCTGCCAGAGGGAGGGGCCACCAGACCCAAAAACCGTGCCCCACTAATTGGACGATGTTGCGGCAGTCATCTCCGCTAGCATGTCCAGCATCTTGAGAGGCTTCACTCAGCAACTCTGTGCTTGTAAATATACAATGTTCTTTAAATGTTCTGAAACATTCACAGGTCTACTTGCATTATTCTAGATATAATGTTTTATTATATAATATGTTCTATGTTAAAGCAATTCCGTTTTTTTATTACAGAATGTTTATTATCTTGTTATATTATAATTTGATATATATGACCAATAAGGTCTTTCTAAAACTGAAAAATAAAATCATTTCTCCCGCAAAGTATGATTTTTAAAATCTGACTCTATGGCAAGTGATGGGCCTCCACATTCCCCATACACTGAAAGTGTGCTGATTTTTTACTCAACACAATAATTTGATACTTATGGTGACTTTGGTCATAAAGCACTAAATAATGTCATTGTTTTTCTAATATGACCATATTACTGTAGGTGAACCTATTAACAGTTCTGCCAGTCCTCTCTAATAGTGCAACTTTCCTAAACATTCATTAAACCGTGCCAGCGTTAGCTTGAGGCATTAAAAGCTCATTATGATAGTTATTTTCACAAGAGTTTGGTGCGGAATGCCAGTGCTCATCTGAAAATATTCGAACCATGGAGACTAACCTGTGCAGGAAAATTGGAGAACGTAATAGGAGTATAAGAAATCCTGAGCTGCCTTCCATTTCTACCAGCATTTATGCATTTATTTACTTATTTTGCACTCTACACTAAAATGCTTTAATTAGTTACCTCGAAGATGGATTCCTTAATCATCTGCAATATGAAATGGCAATCAATTGCAGATCATCTGTCCCTAAATTTAATCGAAGCTTTGTGTGGCTTATTAAACCTTGGGGAAACATCAGACAGTTTGAAAGGTTAATGCGATTCATTACAGGTAGGAGAGGGAGCACGGATATTCATAATAGGCATTCATTTCACAGTCTTCACAATAGCTCCTCAGTGACAGCGCACATCAAAGAAAGAATGTGTTTTTGTCTTTGAAATTTCCCAGTTTTGGGTAAATTATTAGTGCCCAATGAACAGTGATCATGTAATCAAAAAGGTCAAACAAAAGGATGATTTGGACTGTTTTTGTATAAGCAATTGTAATTCCCAAACAAATAAAAAAATACATATATTTTGGAAGAAAAAATACATATATTTTCCCGCCCTTTAACATAGGTAAACCAACTGTAATTGGGATGTAAGAACTTCAGAGTAGGCCTGTGCATTTTATACACAGTTCGGTCCTGAATATTGGGTTTTGAGTATTTCAGTGTTTTTTGTTTTTCTTCTGTTGACGCTTCTTTTGGAGTAATTTCTGTCTAAGGGAAACAGGAATACCGAGCCCACCATGCCCTATTGAAGACCATACATGGTGGATAGTCTGGTCTAACGCCAAGTCATGAGACCAGATCCTACTGCACGTGGACAAAGGCCATGCAGATTGTTTTTTAACTTAGGCCGGGGCCCCAAGCATAAGATATTTATGGCTGTTACTGCATCACAGCATCACTGGAACCATGCTAAGCAAGTCAGAGGAGCCCTAACTAGGGCCAAACCGGTTCTGGGTTGCTTGTGTTCTGCTTAAGTAAGGACCTGGCCTGGCAGTTCAGGCCACTGTTCCCTTTGGAGCAAGGTCAAGACTGATTTTCTTCTGGTTGGGTTGAAACTGAAAGTGGCCTGGGGTGCAAAATAAAGATGGACTCGAATGCAGACCCAAGTAATTACCAGTGGCTGAGATTAATTAAAGCATTCCATCCATCATTTTTTTGCGTACTTTAGTGTGCTGGCCTAAGTGGGGCTATATGCCCAGACTTTGGTTGTGTGCACACTGTGTCAATGGAACCAAGCTATACTTTGCTAATATGCCTTAACTATGGTGAAACTGGTCCTGGGTTTCTTATGTTCTGGTTCAGGGTTTACCTATCCTGCAGTTCGGGCTGGACTGATCCCACCATGGGGCCCTTGCACACTGTCATTGGAACCAAGCTATATCTGGCTGATGAGCCCTAACAAGAGCAAACCTGGTCATGGGTTGCTTGTGTTCTGGTTCAGGGAGGACCTGAAGTTTGGGATGAATGGTCCCATTGGAGCATGGTCAAGACTGATTTGCATATGGCCGGGTCCAAACTGAAGTGAAAGGGTTTGAAAAATAACAGTGGACTGGGATGCGGCCCGAGTAGTTACCAGTGGCTGAGATTAATTCAAGCATTCCATCCACCACTATTTTGTATACTTTAACATATTTTATGAAGTCACAAGACCCACTCAATAATATAAAAGCCTGTATTGCATGGTTATCCTTTATGTATCTTATTTATACCTACACCTGCAAAGTAATTGTGTCATTCCTTCACAATGATATAGATTTTAATTTAGTGTTTGGCAGAGAGGTTACTACATTTCAAACGCTGTGTATTTCCTGTCTGCCTTATTACAAGAGCATTTAATCCTATGGCACTTGTAATACGGCAGACTGAATATCTGTCACATTTGTGACAGATAACTCATCTGCAAAACTCTAAATCAAGTCCATTATCTTGATTTATTAATGGCATATATGTTCATCTTTTTACAAGTAGTACTCGTAACATATTGTAGCCTGTGTGCAAATTTGACAACTTATGCAACATCTTTACTGTTGTACAGAATATTTTCTGTCATTTGAAATAGTTTTCCTTGGATACCTCGTATATTTTCTTTACCATCTTTGCCAGTTTTATCATAATTATATCTCAAAAACCTATTGTAGTTTTATTTGTTTCAAATGACTTTCTATGCTATCATGTTGTGCTAATATGTATTTAAAAGATGTTGCTACTTTGTAAGTGTTAGTGGTTGCAAATCACAATCTGTCTCCTACAGCTGGATCTTCGTTAATATATATTTCTTTATAGTCCTCCTTTCACCACCTGGCTCAAATACGTCTGAGGGGATATCACCTCAGCTTCATGCCTGGTTTGGTCGATTGCTGAATGTCTATCTGCCCATTTCCAACCTTGGAATCAGCAGGGGGGGGGGGGTAATGTGCAATCATTGGACAGTCAGGTTTTCATTTGCCAGGCCAAAAGAGGTTCCATCTTCTCCTGACTGAAGCCTTTATACTGGACATTTCTAAGTCACAGTAGTAATTAGTTGATCAGAACCAGTCCTCTACTGCTGAATGGACCGTACATCCCACTTATTAAAGATTTCTCTTCTGGCTAGGGCAATCAGAAAAAATAGCAATGAGGCATGTTCGTTATGTAACTGAGCCCGAAGATCATCATCCAATACAAATACTATCAAGGGACAGCTTACCTGGATTTCATGACCAAAACTCTCGCTTAGGGCCTTGCTTACTTTCTCCCAATAAGAACTTAGGGCTGGGCAGTTTACAAACATGTGCCTGTCACCTACCTTCTTCTCGCCACACTTCTTGCACACCTGCTGCCCAGGGCTATTTTGGCGAGCTTGGTTGGCGACCAATAAGCCCTATAAATGTTAAACAAATGATTTCTCTTTAATGGTGCGGCCTTGACAGTAGAATAAAGCAAAGGCAAAGATGCTCGTCACACTTGTTGATTGATTACCTCTGGTAAATCCTTCCCCTAGTATTGGTAAGGGGGACCTGCCTTTCCATCCAATGCAGAGATAAACGACCAGTGTTAGCTCAGGTAACTATAACTGCTGAATTTCTTTGGTTTTGTATGAGTGAAATGTGAGCGTAACTATAACGTCCCTGTAACCTTTTTTCAGTGAATTTTTACAGATTTTTGAATTCCATTTCCTAACTATAACATTTCTTTAACCTTTCCTTTTTTTCTAGGCCTGGGCATAAAATTCCAGCAAGCGAGAGCATCTCTCCACTCCTGTTTGAAGAAAGCGGAGTGTTTGCTGTGACTAGGCAGGATCGGTTAAAGCTCACACCAAGCCACAGCATACAGCTATGTCCCAGGGGTGGGCACCCCGGGACAAAGCAGGAGTCGGCTCTGTGGGGTGGCGCTCCCCAGGGCCATGCATGGCTCCAGGAGTGGGGCTGTGTGCCCCAGGGAGGTGGTGGTACCATAGGCCGCTTATGGCCCGGGAAGGGGCCCATGCAGCCCCCCTCCCAGTTTAAATGTTAATTTGACCCTGTGGAAGTGCTGGACCCCGGGGCCCAGGGGAGTCCGCGTGGCCCCCCCATTACCAATAAATGAGACCTGGGGAGGTGGCGGTCCCTGGGGCCGGGGGGAGTCCGTGCAGCACCCTCAATTTATTTTACAATGTGACCCTGGGGAGGTGGTGGTCCCTGGGTCTCAGGGGGGTCCGAGAGGCCCCCCTTTATGCACACATAAGCCCCAGGAAGAGGGTGGTCCGTGGGGCATTTATAAGCTCCAAGAGGGGGGCCCGTGCATGCCCACACCTTTAAATCCCTCATTGCCCCAGGACGAGGCCCACCGGGAGGCCTATTAGTAAATAGGAGCAGGAGCTTGCTCTTGTTATTTTGGGTGGAATTTTCAGTGGGAGCCATGGATCCAGCGCTGCTCCAGCTGAAAATGTAAAAATAAAATGTTTTTTTTGCCTGCGTGGTCTCTCCGGGACCCCCCAGGAGGTCTAGGGGGTCAAGGTATTCCTACCCTACCTCCTTCTTTTCTTTTGGTTTTTTTTTGGTGTGACTCGGCTTCAGCTAAGTCCCAAGATGGCTGCCAAGACATCCTGTTTGAAGTGATGGCAGTTAACCAGATTCAAGGACGGGGACTGTCCGATCCGCAGAGGTTCCACGGCCCTATATATACAAATTTGAATTTCTTTTAATAACACAACTACTGAACGGATTTACACCAAATCAGAGAGGACACTAAAAACAAATATATATTAAGGCTTGGCACTGGGGGATGGGGTCCCTGGGGCTGAAATCGGCCTCGTGAGGAATTTAAAGTAAAAATAATTTTTAAAAAGGGGCAGGCCACAGCAAATGGGGTACACGGGGCTGAAAATGGCCTGGGAGGGGGGCCACTCAGCCCCCCACCTTTTGCATAATAAAGTAAAATAATGTTAATATAATAAATAAAATTAATTATTAACATCTGGGCCCTGGGGGATGGGTTCCACAGGGCCAAAATCAGCCCTGGAAGGGTGCCATGCGGCCCCCCCCTCCCTTTTTATTTTACAAAAAAATGCTTCCTTGGGGATGGGCCACATGGCCCCCTTCCTAAAAAAGAAAAAAAAAGAGCAACTCGCCATAGGCCCCATCCCCTTTCTCCACTACCCTGCAAACTTGCCTCCTGGCGTGCTCCTGGTCTGGGGGTAAAGTCTCGTTGGCTGCTGAGGGTCCTTAGGGGCCAAGAAGACCTCCTGTTACCTCCAGTAAGCCCCACACAGTGGGATTGCTGAGAAGTGGTCGGAGGCCATGCCCCCTTTCTCCACCACCCTGCAAATGTGCATCTCAGCGCACTGCTTGTGGGGGTATGTGGTCCCCTTGCCTCCTGCGGACCTCAGGACTAAAGTGGACTTCATCCCCAAAGCAGTAGTGTGCCAAGAGCTGCGTTTGCAGAGTGGTGGGGAAAGGGGGCATGGCCTCTGATGACCTCTCAGCAATGCAGCTGTGTGGGTTTTACTGGAGGTAACAGGCAGGCTAGTTGGCCCCCACGGACCCTGAAGAGCCAAGGGAACTTCATCCCCCAACTATTAGTGTGCCAAGAGCTGTGTTTGCAGAGTGGTGGAGAAAGGGGGCGTGGCCTCTGATGACCTCTCAGCAATGCAGCTGTGTGGGTTTTACTGGAGGTAACAGGAGGTCTTGTTGGCCCCCAAGGACCCTCAGGAGCCAAGGGTACTTCAGCAATCCTGCTGTGTGGGTAACAGGAGGTAACAGGAGAGATAGTTGGCCCCCAAAGCAGTAGTGTGCCAAGAGCTGCGTTTGCAGAGTGGTGGGGAAAGGGGGCGTGGCCTCTGATGACCTCTCAGCAATGCAGCTGTGTGGGTTTTACTGGAGGTAACAGGCGGGCTAGTTGGCCCCCACGGACCCTGATGAGCCAAGGGAACTTCATCCCCCAACTATTAGTGTGCCAAGAGCTGCGTTTGCAGAGTGGTGGAGAAAGGGGGCATGGCCTCTGATGACCTCTCAGCAATGCAGCTGTGTGGGTTTTACTGAAGGTAACAGGAGGACTTGTTGGCCCCCAAGGACCCTCAGGAGCCAAGGGTACTTCATCCCCCAACTAGTGGTGCATCAGGAGGTGAGTTTGCAGAGTGGTGGTGAAATGGGGTGTGGCCTCTGACAACTTCTCAGCAATCCTGCTGTGTGGGTAACAGGAGGGATGGTTGGCCTCCAAAGACTTCCTTGGGGGTCAACCACCCCTTCTTGTATGTCCTATACAGCAGGATTGCTAAGAGGTATTCGGAGGCCATGCCCCCCTTTATCCACTACTCTGCAAACATGCCTCCTGGCACACTACTGGTTGAGGGATGAAGTCCACTTTACTCCTGAAGGACCTTGGGGGCCAAGAAGCTCTCCTGGTACCTCCTGTAAGTCCTACACAGCAGAATTTGTGAGAGCTGGTCGGAGGCCCTGTACCCTTTCTCCACCACTCTGCAAACACGACTGGTAGTTAAAAAACCATAGAAATTCACTGAAAAAAACACAGGTTTCAGGGGCGTTATAGTTAGAAATTAGCATTTAAAAAACCTCACAAAATCACTGAAAAAAGCACAGGTTACAGGGACGTTATAGTTAGAAATTAGCATTTAAAAAACCTTACAAATTCAGTGAAAAAGCCACTGGTTTCAGGGACGTTATAGTTAGAAAATAGCATTTAAAAAACCTTACAAATTCACTGAAAAAAACACAGGTTTCAGGGACGTTATAGTTAAAAATTTGCATTTATAAAAACCTTAGAATCTCACAGAAAAAACTAAGGTTACAGTGACGTTATAGTTAGGCTGACATTTCACTCGTACAAACCCAGAGAAATTCAGCCATTATAGTTAGCTGAGCTAACTATAACTCGCGACCCCGCAATGCACTGCTTATGACCCCACAAATTATATCACTCATGACATGGTCAGTGACATCATGTCACAATTCACTCCCTGTGCTCTTGTTCCCAACACCAGGGGGCCGAATTGTGGGGCTTTCCAGTATTCTAATATGCTTCCAGACACTCCCCTGTATGCATATCCTGACTTCCAGGCATTTGGACATCATTTAGGAATTGACATCCGTTCAAAATCCATGCCGGGTTTTGTGGAAGCCAGTCTGCTCATGCTGGAAACTCTATTACCTATAATCCCCTGCTCACTGCTTTGTCTCCACCCCTGCAGGCCAAGGATGGGTAGAGGAATTCAGCTCACCTGTGGCTGGCTGCTGCTAGCCTGCTCACACCTGTTGCGCAGGAGTACTGTGAGCTCTTTTAAGCCCCAGCTCCCTTCAGTCCAGTGTTGGTCATTGTAGCTGTATACCGGTGAGGTCGATCCTTGTTTCCAGTGTTTCCTGAGCTTTTGATATCCTTGTTCCAGTGTTTCCTGAGCCTTTGTTATCCTTGTTTCCAGTGGTTCCTGAGATGTAGTTATTACTTGTTCCTGAACTGCAGCAGTTTCCCTTCTCCTGAACTAGCACTGCCTGCAGTGCTACCTTGACTCCTGAGCCTTAGCATTCCTTGTTCCTGAACTGCAGCATTTTCCCTTCTCCTGAACTAGCACTGCCTGCAGTGCTACCTTGACTCCTGAGCTTTAGTAATTTCCCTGTTCCTGAACTAGCACTGCCTGCAGTGCTACCTTAACTCCTGAAGCTTTAGTAAATCTCTGTTCCTGAACCAACACTGCCTGCAGTGCTACCTTGACTGCTGAGCTTTAGTGATACCCTGTTCCTGAACTAGCACTGCCTGCAGTGCTACCTTGACTCTTGAGCTTTTGCTCAACTCTTGTTCCTGTCCCAGCACTGCCTTCAATACTACTTTGTTTTCTTTATCCCTGAACCTGCTTTATTCTAGTATACCCTTGTAGCCTCCCCTTCTGTATATCCTTTTCCAGTCCCTGCCTTTCTTCCCATTTCCTTGGTTCCAGTTATAGTTTGCTGTCTTTCTATTGCTGCTGTCTTGCTTCTGTTACCTTGTATGTTTGTTACCTGCTTTCTGCCAAGTGTGCCCTGTGATTTCCTTCCTTTCCTGTTAAGCACTCCTCCTTGCTAGTTCCTTGTCTATTGTGCTTGTGTTTAGTTCTACCCCTTTGCTGTTACTGCCTTGCGTGTTCCTGTTTGATCACCAGGATCCGTGGGCACAGCTGACTACCTAGGTGGTGTTTCTTTTTCACTGTGAGTATTGTCTTTGAGTTACTGTTATAACATCACCATAGGTATAAGCTCCACATACCCTGCCTTTGCATACATATCCTATATGTGGGTATTTTCAGTCAGTATCTGTAACAGCAATTGTGGGTGAGGAACTTACTGAGCTTCAGTCTTACCGTGTGGAGCTCCTGAGTGCTTTACCCCACATTCCCTTTATTTTTAATGTTGTATTATATATATGTCTTGCACGTCCGTCCTGGGTGTAGTTAGTCTGAATGCTAAATTGCCTTGTGAGTGCCTTTCCTTTCTGAGTCTTAGCCATCTTGTACAGGCTTCCCCTTTGGATCCCTTTTTCTCCTCTGACTCCTTATGTGATCCTGGGCAGCGCTGTACTCTTTCTGTGCACGGTACGTTTTCTACCCAGTCCCCAGTCCTTGCTCAAGTCCCTGGCTGTGTTCTCGACATAGTCCCGGACAGTCCCTGACACATCACTGATGACATCTCAAATGACATCACTGATGACATCACTAATGACATCACTGATGACATCATCCACATAATCTCTAATGCACCTACTCACACCCAGGCACGGCCCGTGGTAGGAGTGCCGGTCGGGCGGTGACGTGGGGCAGGGGAGGGGCAGGGTGGGGGGTAGTAAGCTACGGATTAAGGCCGAATACAGGTAAGTGAACATTTAAATAAATAAAACGAATTTCGTTGTGAGCGCTGCATCGCCAAATGCGACGAAATGCCACATCGTCAGCATACGTCAAAACCTTTTCTTCGTGTACTACATCAAATAGCGGAGGTATGTGTTGAATATTCCAGATATTTCAAGAAAGGATCTATGTATATCGCAAACAATAATGGGGAGCAGGGGCACCCTTGCCGTGTTCCTCTTGTTATTTTAAATGGATCGGTTAGTCTCCCATTAACCCACACCCTCGCCTCCGGATCTTTATACAAGGCTTTCACTGCGCTGATAAATGGTTCCCCAATCCCTTTCCAACGCAAAGAGGGCCAAAGAAATTGCCAGGAGACCCTATCAAATGCCTTCTCGGAGTCTAAAAAAATTGCAGCCATAGGGTCTCCTGCTACCTGTCTCACATCAAAGAGTGTGATGATTTTTCTAATATGTTCTATGGTACCTCTTCCCGGAATAAAACCATGTTGTCTCTGGGAAACAATTTTATGGATTACTAGTGACAATCGGGAGGCCAAGGTGTTAGAATAAATTTTCACATCCCCGTTAATGAGAGTTATAGGCTGGTACGACCCTAACTCCTCACAAGGCTTGTTTTTCTTCGGAAAAATAATGATCTTTGCCATTGCCCATGAAGCTGGCGGGCTTGTCCCCCCATAATTTGTACAAACAAGGACCCCATAACTTCTCTCAATTGCTCCTGAAATATTTTATAAAATTCAGTGGGAATCAGATCCGGTCCCGTAGCTTTCCCTCTCGGTAAGCCAGTCATAGCGTCCGCTATCTCGTTCCACACTAATGGTTGATCAAGCTGACCACTCTCTTCTCTTGTTAGTATCACTTCAGGAGGATGATCCAGATACTCCCCTATTAACTCTTCCCTTTGCCTTTCATCTCCCTGTTCTTCCATATAAAGAGACCGATAGAAGTTACAAAAGGCAGCCCTAATCTCCTTTACCTCTACACTTCGGCCTACCAACGGGTCCCTTATGGCCTTAATTTCATTTTGGTAGCTTCCTGTCTTGTCCTAACAGCAAGAAGATGACCCATCTTTTCGCTACACTCATACATCTCTTCTTGGCGCATTGTTGCTTTGTCAACCGGTGTTTCAGGAGTTTCTCCCCTATTGCTGCTTTATTTATTGCAACCCTTAGACAAGTATCTTCTATATCGTTTTTCTGATGTATGGCTTTAATTAAGTCAGCTTCAGCCTGGGCCAAGTTGTTTTGTAGTATAAGAAGCTCCATTTTTTCCTTCTTGTTCTTTCCTAATGCATATTGCATTGATTCCCCCTGTATCCCAGCTTTTAAAGTATCCCAGACTATGCCAAGGGATGCGGAGCCAAGGTTCCTCCCCAGGAACTCCAGAATCCATCTCTTCATATGTTCCACATAGCCTTCATCCACAAGTAACGCTCTTTCGAAAGTCCAAGATCAGAAGGTTTTCTCCTGTTCGCTCTCTCCCAGGACTTCGATTATCAGCGGATTGTGGTCCGAAAGAAATCTGGGAGCCACTTCAATCGAACTTCTCTGTCTGATCGATTGCGAGGCAAAAAAATAGTCTAGTCTCACATGTTTCTGGTGAGGCGCAGAGTAATATGTAAAACCTTTATCCTTTGACCTTAATTCCACCGAGACATCACTAAGTCCATGTTCTTGGCACATGGTGCATAAAGCCTGATAAACTTTTGGTTTTTTGCCTGTATATAATTCATCCTGCCCCCACCCACTGACCAGGTTAATGTTGAAGTCCCCGCATATAATTATTGGCAACTGCCAATGTGCCAACTCATTCGATACCCAGCCCAGTAAAGCCGGATCATCAACATTACTGCCATAAATGGAGCATAAAATAAACTTAAACCCAGGGGCACTACAACTAGCGATAACTCAGTGTCCCAACGTGTCGGCATTCACTGAGGCAAAATTAAAAAAATTGTTACGGGCCAGAATTGCTACTCCCCGAGTACGCGAACCTTGAGTTGTTGCTCCTACGATACCATATCCTAACTGTTTTAACAAATCTTTTTGGCTCCCTTCCACATGCGTTTCTTGTAGGCAGACTATGTCTGCCTGCAATAATCTAAGGCCTTGGGATACCATTTGTCTCTTTTTAGATCGTTAAGTCCACAGATATTAATCGTTGCAATCCTTAACTTAGTCATCCATAGGCTTTTTTAAGCTTTCCCTCATCAAATATTTTATCCCGGTCTTAGTCCTTACATCATCCCATTCCGTTGACCCAACCCATGAACCCACTCCGAGTCTTTTCGATTTCCCTCTCCCATTCCCCCGCCCCTGTGCCCCCCGCTCTCCCTTACCACCCCTCTTTCCGCCCCCCCAACCCTCCCACATACCTAGGCAATCAGGCATAGCCTGAATGATGTGCATCTAATGTACTGCCCCGCCATCCACCCGTTATACCACACAACTAAATCATTAGCGAAAACTCTAGAATACTTTTCTTATGTCTTCAGAGAACACTTCCTCAATTCTTCGACGCCCCCTCCCTGCTTTTTCTGATTTTACTATTTCATTCAGGTATTCTTGTGCTTGAATCTCAGACACAAACATGCGAGAAGTCCCTTTATATTTCACTTTCAGTCTCGCCGGATATTGTAGGTAAACCTCTGCCCTTGCTTTTTGGAATGGGGTCATTAGCTGTCTTAGCCTCCATCGCTGTTCGACTGTTGCGTGGGCAAAGTCTGGTTTGACAAAAAAAGAAACCCCATCATGCATTTTCGGTGAGTTAGGTCGGGCTTGGTCGTAAACAAGCTGTCGCAATAAAAAGTTTCCAAAGAATACCAAAAAGGCTCTTGGACGCTCTTGAGTTTGCTTCTTCATCGTTAGGGGGACCCGGTGTGCGCGTTGTATCTCGCAATCCCAGTCCAGCTTTACTTGCTCAGGGAATGTATTTTTCAACAGGTTTACGATGTATTATCTTGGGTTGCTACCTTCTACCCCTTCCACTATCCCCAGGAAGCGTAGGTTGTTTCACTGCTGTCTATTATCCTGTTCTTCCAGTTTGATCATGACATCCGTCAGAGCACGACCCTGCCCAACCTTCTGCTCCTTTAGGGTTTCGATTTCTCCTTCCAGAATCTCCGTCCATGTCTCTACCGATGTTAGTCTTTCCGCTATATCCCCACACTTCTTGTTAATCTTCCGGATCCCTGCTTGCACCTTTTTGTTTGCCACCCTAGCTTTGCATCCATCTGCTCTCACTTCTTCTTGCATTTGTTGAATAGTACTGAATATCGTGGTTAGCGAGGGTTCTTTCTCTGACATGTCTGTTTCTGCCACCTTAATTGGCCCTTCCATCTGCTGTATTGGTCGAGTGTCCGAATAATCCCACTTTAGCTGCTTGCTCACGGGCCATTTCTTACTATCTTTCTTTTTTTTTTTTTTGGTTGCTGCCCCCAGTGCTTTTCTTCCTCTGAGTTACTTCTACTGGGTCGCCGGAAGAGGTGCTGTCTGAATCCGAGAACCCCTCACTTGTGGTAGATGTATCTTCCTTCCCAGAGGGGTCTGACTCGTCTGTTAGAGAGAAGAAGCGGTCCCCCATTCCATCAGGAGACAGTTCCCCTCTAGGCTGCCGAACCATTTTTAGGAGGTCACCCCTCGCCAAATGCTCATACATTTCCTCCCCTTGTTCTTCTCTGAGCAGTGTATCATCCTCCAATATTACCTCCTTAGCCACCTCCACCTCTAGCAGTTTTTGGCCCCCAATTCCACCTTCATTCTCCCCTTCTTCTAGGTGTACTATCTTGAGGGCTGCTATTTCTATAGCAGAGTCGTTTTGTAAGAGGGCGTCCCCAAGCTCACTGACCCCTAGCCCCTCCACAGGTGGGTCAGCTGGTTGTGATTGTATTGTTGTTTGTATAGGTGTTTGAGTCTTACTTGCATTTTCTGTAGCAGCTAGGTTGGAAAACATGGCCATCAATGTGGGCTGAGCAGGATCTTCCTCCTGCTGTTTCCCTGGTTTCCCTGCAGTTTTCTTGATTCCAGGATTTCCTCTGCCCAGACCAGCACTTTGTTGTTTGGATTCAAATGAGCTCCCATTAGCTCCCTCGTGTTAGCAACTCCCGCAGATGCAGGAGCGTTTCGGATGGAGCCCGCCGCTCTGGCCCTTACGGTTTTCCCGCTCCTGGCTGCCATGCCTTCTCCAACCGCCTTTCGGAAGCGCCCGATCAGAGCGCCTCTCGTCAGCCTGCGGCAGGAAAACGCCGCCGCGAGCTGCCACACAACTCGCAGCAGCGCCAGCAGAGCGTCCACCACACAGCTCGCCTCACTCGTCCTCCGTGGTGGCAGTCTGAGTAATCGCCCGTCGAAACATCGATCCATCCGGGTGAGATGGCAGGCTACGGCAGTCAATTACACGCCATCTGTATAAAGTTCCTGCGGAATATAATCTTTCATACACCCACTCCAAATTTCAGACTACCATGCTGAAAACCACAGACACACCAATACGTAAATACCCACTCACTGATTCATATGTCTACACACACATACACTCACTCACCTTACAGCCACTGATCTATCCACTCATACACCCATACAGACATTCACACACCACCACTCACCCATAGAGTTACTCACACACCTAGTCAGTCACCCAAAGATTCAATCACACTGCCATTTACTCACCTATACAGTTATACACACACCACCTCACTTATTTATACAGATACTAACACACACTTACTCTCTTATACAATCACTGACACAAGCACACGCTCATCCATACAGCCACTCTCACATTCACTCACTCTCACATACAGTTATTTATATACTCCAGCACTCACCTATACTGCCTTTTACATATGCATTTACTCACCCATATACCACTGAGACATCCATTCACTCACTGACACAGCCATACGCAGACTCTCACTCACCCATACAGCCCCTCGCAGATGCACTCATGAACCCATACACATAGTGAATCACCCACTCACACATCCATGCAGGGAGTCACACACACCTCCACCCATCCACACAGACACTGAGGCACCCATACAGGTACTCATACAGTCAATCAATAACCCATATGGACATGTATGTAGCCACTCACCAACCCATGCAGCCACTTACACAGCAACTGACAGACTGATACACAGATATTCACACAGATTAGTCACTGACCCATACTTTCACTGAGACACGTATATTCACTCACTTATACAGTCAGTCACACACCCACTGAATCATCCATACAGACACTCATACACCCATTCATTCTTCAATACACCTTGGCGTATATATATATACATTAATATATATATATATATATATATATATATATATATATATATATATATATATATATATATATATTATCTACTGGCGGTCGCCAGTAGATAGTTATAGTTAGGACCTATTTTCCATAGGAAATCAGCGACATTCTATTTGAAATAACTCTTGCGTCGGTTGACGAATCTTCGCAAAATTTTCAAACTTTATGGCCCGCTCCGGTCCGCTCCTACCCTGAAAGTCTCAGGGTGATTCGTCAAGCGGGGGCCGAGGAAAAAGGGGGGTCCCAAAACGTGTTTTCCCCATTCATTTTCCCATAGGAAACTTTAGACACGGCTACAGCCCGAACTGCTGAACGGAATTACACCAAATTTGGCAAAGAGGTAGTTCGTGGTTCAGAAAGAACCCTTTTTGTTAAATGGTGTAAATCCGTTCAGTAGTTGCGGAGAAATTAAAAAAATAAGAGTAAAAAAATCAATTTCCCATAGGAAACTTTATGCAAGGCTACAGCCCGAACTGCTGAACGGAATTACACCAAATTTGGCAAAGAGGTAGTTCTTGGTTCAAAAAGAACCCTTTTTGTTAAATGGTGTAAATCCGTTCAGTAGTTGCTGAGAAAATCAAAAGTAAAAACACATATATATCTGGGCGGAGCCTAACCACACATGTCATCGTGAGATCTGATTGGCTGTCAGCACTTCATCCTGGAATTGCTGGCAGCCATCTTGGGACCAATATAAATGATAGTACCCCATTGAAATGCATTGTAGTGAATCGAAGATTTTGAGGGTTACCAAAAGGAGAACTATAAAGGGTGATAACAGACTTTAGTTACATTAGAATTCATTTGTTGATGGTACCATACTAATTTCAGGAATTGTGGTGTGTTCTAAGGTGATTTTACCCTGTGAAAAACCTTCTGCTGGGATATCATGAATCATGTTTGAGAGAAAACTATTTTCACATGCTTGTCCCATACAGTTTTGGAAGGTGCTCCAGAAGCTAAAATGAGAGCATATTTTCTGTAAATTCACATTATCTTTCTCAGTCATGTGAGAATGAAGTCTGACATTCTCAGTAAAACATGTACATCCAACAAGAGCAGAGACTGTCAGTTGATTCCTTTGTGTTCTACTGCAGCTTCCCAGAGTGTTCTAAAGAACAACTAGAGTGCTAACAGCCTTACTTATGACAAAAGTATGGCACACCTGAAGCCATCTTGATTGGAATAAACTGGTAACACTTAAAACATTTAATTTAAAAAGGAACACAATGATGGGGTTCATCTTGTCATAGAAATTATGGTTAGTGCTCTGGAAAGAAAAATTAGGACATGTTTCAAGTGTGATCTCAAATATCTTCCTGTTATATTTCAACAGGAGCAGCCTGTCAGTTGATGCCTTTGTGTTCTACTGCAGCTTCCCAGAGTGTTCTAAAGAACAACTAGAGCGCTAACAGTCTTACTTATGACAAAAGTATGGCACACCTGAAGCCATCTTGATTGGAATAAACTGGTAACACTTAAAACATTTAATTTAAAAAGGAACAAAATGATGGGGTTCATTTTGTCATAGAAATTATGGTTAGTGCTGTAGAAAGAAAAATTAGGACATGTTTCAAGTGTGATCTCAAATATCTTCCTGTTATATTTCAACAGGAGCAGCCTGTCAGTTGATGCCTTTGTGTTCTACTGCAGCTTCCCAGAGTGTTCTAAAGAACAACTAGAGCGCTAACAGTCTTACTTATGACAAAAGTATGGCACACCTGAAGCCATCTTGATTGGAATAAACTGGTAACACTTAAAACATTTAATTTAAAAAGGAACAAAATGAGGGGGTTCATTTTGCCATAGAAATTATGGTTAGTGCTGTAGAAAGAAAAATTAGGACATGTTTTAAGTGAGATCTCAAATATCTTCCTGTTATATTTCAACAGGAGCAGCCTGTCAGTTGATGCCTTTGTGTTCTACTGCAGCTTCCCAGAGTGTTCTAAAGAACAACTAGAGTGCTAACAGCCTTACTTATGACAAAAGTATGGCACACCTGAAGCCATCTTGATTGGAATAAACTGGTAACACTTAAAACATTTAATTTAAAAAGGAACAAAATGAGGGGGTTCATTTTGCCATAGAAATTATGGTTAGTGCTGCAAAAAGAAAATTTAGTGCATGTTTTAAGTGAGATCTCAAATCCTCTTCTATTTCATTAGAAAATTCTGACATGCAGACTGAAACAATCACTTTCAATACCAGCAGTAGACTTCCAGTTAACTCCTTGGTGAGCAGTAGCTTTACTACAGTGATCTAATGAACAACTAGAGTAATAACATTCTGAATTTATGGCAAATGTGTGACACATCTGAATGCCTTCTTGATGGAATCAAAGTAAAAACTGAAAGCATTTCCTACTGAGGAGACTGCAGTAAATGAGGAAATTAGGAAACTTCATAACAAAGAAGTCTTCCAAGATGGCCACCAGTGAAAAAAGAGCCCAAATGTAGCACAAATATTACCCAGATGTAGCCCACATATAGCCCAATGACAAAAGTGTGCAAAACACTTTTTATTTTTAGTTTTTTGCAGTTTTATGTAGTGCAGACTGGTCAGGTATTGGAGCGTTGCATCTTAAAACATGACCCCCTACACTACAAAAACACCACTGCACTACCCTAAACCCTAAAACACTACCCCAGCACGACCCCCTACACTACACAAGCACCACTGCACTAACCTAAACCCAAAAACACTACCCCCAGCATGACCCCCTACACTACACAAACACCACTGCACTACCCTAAACCCTAAAACACTACCCCAACACCACTGCACTAACCTAAATCCTAAAACACTACCCCCAGCACGACCCCCTACACTACCCAAACACCACTGCACTACCCTAAAACATGACCCCCTACACTACACAAACACCACTGCACTACCTTAAACCCTAAAACACTACCCCCAGCACGACCCCCTACACTACCCAAACACCACTGCACTACCCTAAACCCTAAAACACTACCCCCAGCACGACCCCCTACACTACCCAAACACCACTGCACTAACCTAAATCCTAAAACACTACCCCCAGCACGACCCCCTACACTACCCAAACACCACTGCACTACCCTAAAACATGACCCCCTACACTACACAAACACCACTGCACTACCTTAAACCCTAAAACACTACCCCCAGCACAACCCCCTACACTACACAAGCACCACTGCACTACCCTAAACCCTAAAACACTACCCCCAGCACGACCCCTACACTGCCCGAACACCACTGCACTGCCCTAAACCCTGAAACACCAGCCCCTGCATGACCCGCTACACTGCCCGAACACCACTGCACTGCTCTAAACCCTGAAACACATACCCTAGCACGACCCCCTACACTGCCCGAACACTAGTGCACTGCCCTAAACCCTGAAACACCACCCCCTTCACGACCCCCTACACTGCCCGAACACCACTGCACTGCCCTAAACCCTGAAACACCACCCCCAGCATGACCCCTACACTGCCCGAACACCACTGCACTGCCCTAAACCCTGAAACACTACCCCCAGCAAGACCTCCTACACTGCCCGAACACCACTGCACTGCCCTAAACCCTGAAACATCACCCCCAGCAAGACCCCCTACACTGCCCGAACACCACTGCCCTAAACCCTGAAACACCACCCCCAGCACAAGCCCCTACACTGCCTGAACACCACTGCACTGCCCTAAACCCTGAAACACCACCCCCAGCACGACCCCCTACACTGCCCGAACACCACTGCACTGCCCTAAACCCTGAAACACCACCCCCTGCACGACCCCCTACACTGCCCGAACACTACTGCACTGCCCTAAACCCTGAAACACCATCCCCAGCACGACCCGCTACACTGCACGAACACCACTGCACTGCCCTAAACCCTGAAACACTACCCCCAGCAAGACCCCCTACACTGCCCGAACACCACTGCCCTAAACCCTGAAATACCACCCCCAGCAAGACCCCTACACTGCCCGAACACCACTGCACTGCCCTAAACCCTGAAACACTACCCCCTGCACGACCCCCTACACTGCCCGAACACCAGTGCACTGCCCTAAACCCTGAAACACCACCCCCAGCACGACCCCCTACACTGCCCAAACACCACTGCACTGCCCTAAACCCTGAAACACCACCCCCTGCACGATCCCCTACACTGCCCGAACACTACTGCACTGCCCTAAACCCTGAAACACCACCCCCAGCACGACCCCCTACACTGCATGAACACCACTGCACTGCCCTAAACCCCGAAACACTACCCCCAGCAAGACCCCCTACACTGCCCGAACACCACTGCCCTAAACCCGGAAACACCACCCCCAGCAAGACCCCCTACACTGCCCGTACACCACTGCACTGCCCTAAACCCTGAAACACCACCCCCAGCATGACCCCCTACACTGCCCAAACACCACTGCACTGCCCTAAACCCTGAAACACCACCCCCAGCACGACCCCCTACACTGCCCGAACACCACTGCACTGCCCTAAAGCATGAAACACCAGCCCCAGCACGACCCCCTACACTGCCCGAACACCACTGCACTGCCCTAAACCCTGAAACACCACCCCCAGCACGACCCCCTACACTGCCCAAACACCACTGCACTGCCCTAAACCCTGAAACACCAGCCCCAGCACAACCCCGTACACTGCCCGAACACCACTGCACTGCCCTAAACCCTGAAACACCAGCCCCAGCACGACCGCCTACACTGCCCGAAAACCACTGCACTGCCCTAAACCCTGAAACACCAGCCCCAGCACGACCCCCTACACTGCCCGAACACCACTGCACTACCCTAAACCCTCAAACACCAGCCCCAGCACGACCCCCTACACTGCCCGAACACCACTGCACTGCCCTAAACCCTGAAACACCAGCCCCAGCAAGACCCCCTACACTGCCCGAACACCACTGCACTGCCCTAAACCCTGAAACACCACCCCCAGCAAGACCCCCTACACTGCCTGAACACCACTGCACTAAAGCCTGAAACACCACCCCCAGCAAGACCACCTACACTGGCCGAACACTACTGCACTGCCCTAAACCCTGAAACACCACCCCCTGCACGACCCCCTACACTGCCCAAACACCACTGCACTGCCCTAAACCCTGAAACACCACCCCCTGCACGACCCCCTACACTGCCCGAACACCACTGCACTGCCCTAAACCCTGAAACACCACCCCTCAGCACGACACCCTACACTGCCCGAACACCACTGCGCTGCCCTAAACCCTGAAACACCACCCCCAGCACGACCCCCTACACTGCCCGAAAACCACTGCACTGCCCTAAACCCTGAAACACCACCCCTGCACGACCTCCTACACTGCCGGAACACCACTGCACTGCCCTAAACCCTGAAACACCACCCCCAGCACGACCCCCTACACTGCCCGAACACCACTGCATTGCCCTAAACCCTGAAACATCAACCCCAGCAAGACCCCCTACACTGCCTGAACACCACTGCCCTAAACCCTGAAACACCACCCCCTACACTGCACGAACACCACTGCACTGCCCTAAACCCTGAAACACCACCTCCAGCAAAACCCCTACACTGCCTGAACACCATTGCTCTGCCCTAAATCCTGAAACACTAGCCCCAGCACGACCCCCTACACTGCCCAAACACCACTGCACTGGCCTAAACCCTGAAACACCACCCCCAGCACGACCCCCTACACTGCCCGAACACCACTGCACTGCCCTAAACCCTGAAACACCAGCCCCAGCAAGACCCCTACACTGCCCGAACACCACTGCACTGCCCTAGACTCTGAAACACCAGCCCCAGCAAGACCCCTACACTGCCCGAACACCACTGCACTGCCCTAAACCCTGAAACACCAGCCCCAGCATGACCCCCTACACTGCCCGAACACCACTGCACTGCCCTAAACCCTGAAACACCAGCCCCTGCATGACCCCCTACACTGCCCGAACACCACTGCACTGCCCTAAACCCTGAAACACCACCCCTGCAGCACCCCTACACTGCCCGATTACCACTGCACTGCCCTAAACCCTGAAACACCACCCCTGCACCACCCCCTACACTGCCCGAACACCACTGCACTGCCCTAAACCCTGAAACACCACCCCCAGCACGACCCCTTTACTGCTCGAACACCACTGCACTGCCCCAAACCCTGAAACACCACCCCCAGCACGACCCCCTACACTGCCCGAACACCACTGCACTGCCCTAAACCCTGAAACACCACCCCTGCAGCACCCCTACACTGCCCGATTACCACTGCACTGCCCTAAACCCTGAAACACCACCCCTGCACCACCCCTACACTGCCCGAACACCACTGCACTGCCCTAAACCCTGAAACACCACCCCCAGCACGACCCCCTTTACTGCTCGAACACCACTGCACTGCCCCAAACCCTGAAACACCACCCCCAGCACGACCCCCTACACTGCCCGAACACCACTGCCCTAAACCCTGAAACACCACCCCCTGCACGACCCCCTACACTGCCCGAACACCACTGCACTGCCCTAAACCCTGAAACACCACCCCCTACACTGCCCGAACACCACTGCACTGCCCTAAACCCTGAAACACCACCCCCAGCACGACCCCTACACTGCCCAAACACCACTGCACTGCCCTAAACCCTAAAACACCACCCCCAGCATTACCCCCTACACTGCCCAAACACAACTGCACTGCCCTAAACCCTAGAACACTACCCCCAGCATGACCCCCTACACTACCCGAACACGACTGCACTACCCTAAACCCTAAAATACTACCCCCAGCACAACCCCCTACACTACCCGAACACGACTGCACTGCCCTAAACCCTCAAACACTCCCCCAGCACGACCCCCTACACTACCCGAACACCACTGCACTGCCCTAAACCTAAATCACTCCCCCAGCACGACCCCTACACTACCCGAACACCACTGCACTGCCCTAAACCCTAAAACACTCCCCCAGCACGACCCCCTACACTACCCAAACACCACTGCACTGCCCTAAACCCTAAAACATTACCCCCCGCATGACCCCCTACACTACCCAAACACCAATGCACTACCCTAATCCCTAAAACACTACCCCCGCATGACCCCTACACTACCCTAAACCCTAAAACACTACCCCCACACGACTCCCTACACTACCCAAAGACCACTGCACTACCCTAAACCCTAAAACACGACCTCCTACACTACACAAACACCACTGCACTACCCTAAACCCTAAAACACTACCCCCTACACTACACAAACACCACTGCACTACCCTAAACCCTAAAAAACTACCCCCAGCACGAACCACTACACTACCCAAACACCACTGCACTACCCTAAACCCTAAAATACTACCCCCAGCAGTACCCCTACACTACCCAAACACCACTGCACTACCCTAAACCCTAAAACACTACCCCCAGCAGTACCCCCTACACTACCCAAACACCACTGCACTACCCTAAATCACTACCCCCAGCACGACCCCCTACACTACCCAAACACCACTGCACTACCCTAAACCCTAAAACACTACCCCCAGCACGACCCCCTACACTACCCAAACACCACTGCACTACCCTAAACCCTAAAACACTCCCCCAGCACGACTCCCTACACTACCCAAACACCACTGCACTACCCTAAACCCTAAATCTACCCCCAGCATGACCCCCTACACTACACAAACACCACTGCACTACCCTAAACCCTAAAACACTACCCCCAGCACGACCCTCTTCACTACCTAAACACAACTGCACAATTTGTTACAGGCGTTGCAACGCAGGCCTGTGGTGCTTACTGGAAGTACCTAGTGGGCTAGTTGGGCCCCAGGGACCCTCAGGATTCAAGGTGACCTAATCCCCCAACTTAAAACGCACCACGGGGCGCATTTGCACAGTGGTGAAGGGAGGGGCGGGGCCTCAGGTGACATGTGCGCAAACACGCCCTGTGGTGCGTTTTAAGTTGGGGAATTAATTCCCTTTGAATCCTGAGGGACCCTGGGGGCCAACTAGCCCACCAGGTACCTTCAGTAAGCACAACAGAGTTGCGTTGCAGAGAGGTGAAAAAGGTGCGTGGCCTCGGAACGCCTCTCTGCAACTCAGCTCTGTGGTCCTAACTGTAGGTACCTGGGGGCTAGTTGGGCCCCAGGGACCCTCAGAATTCAAGGGACTTAATCCCGCAACTTAAAATGCACCACGGGGTGCGTTTGCACACATGTCACCTCAGGCCCCTCCCTTCACCACTGTGCAAGCGCGCAATGTAGCGCGTTTTAAGAGGTAGTTTTAATCCCCTGCCCTATTATGTACTAGGGACTTGCAGAGGAGGTCATGCTAATCACAGGGGTACCCCAACGCATAGTGTTCCCTAGTGTATGTAGGTGTTTTCACTGTATTCTAAGTGTCTTTTAGCATAGCACTGGCTCTGGTTAGTCAGAGTCAGTTACCACCAGTACCCGTCTGAAAAAGTTGTGGGCACAGGATGATTTTGCAACAATGCCTCTTTCTGCTCCTCTGTTGGTTCTTTCTGCACATCTTTTGCTTCTTTCTGTGCGTTTTTCTTCTTTCTTCACATGTCCTACCTCTATAGGCGTAGTTAGAAACTAGCATTTAAAAAAACCTTTGAAATTCACTTAAAAAATCATAGGTTTCAGGCACGTTATAGTTAGAAATTAGCATTTAAAAAACCTTTGAAATTCACTGAAAAAACCATAGGTTTCAGACACGTTATAGTTAGAAATTAGCATTTAAAAACCTTTGAAATTCACTGAAAAAACCATAGGTTTTAGGGACAGTTATAGTTAGTTGGACATTTCACTCGTACAAAACCATAGAAATTCCCCCGTTATAGTTAGTTCAGCTAACTATAACTTGCGACCCCGCAATGCACTGCTGATGACGTCACATATTACATCACTCATGACATGGTCAGTGACATCACTGATGACATCACTGATGACATCTCAAATGACATCACTGATGACATCATCCATGTGATAATTTCATGCATCTTCTCACACCCTAATATAACTTTTGATACACCCACTCTAAATTACAGACTGCCATTCTCAAAACCATAGACACTCCAACACTAAAAACTACATACCCACTCACTGATTCTTAGGTCTACACACACATCCACTCACTCACCCGTACAGTCACTCATACTTAGTCACTCAGTACAGGACTATCATATGCACTCATACACCTATATAAACACTCACACACCGCCACTCATCCATAGAGGTACTCACACACCTAGTCAGTCATGCAAAAAACTTAATCACACACCCATTTACTCACCTATACAGTTATACACACACCAGCTCACTTACTCATACAAATACTAGCACATTCTTACGCTCTTATACAATCACTGATACAAGTACACACTCATCCATACAGCCACTCTCACAATCACACACTCTCACTTATAGCCATTTATATACTCCAACACACATATATACTGCCTTTCACATATGTAGTTACTCACACATGTTCCACTGAGATATACATTCAATCACTAACACACCCATACACACACTCACCCACCCATACAGTCCATCACAGATGCACTCTTGAAACCATGCACCCAGTGAATCACCAACTCACACATCTATGCACAGAGTCACACACACCCCACCCACACAAACACTCAGGCACCCATACAGATACTCAGACAATCAATCAATAACCCATGTAGACACTTATGTAGCTATTCAGAAAGCCATGCAGCCGCTTACAAACCAACAGACAGACGGATACAGACATTCACACAGTTTAGTCACTAACCCATGCATTCAGTAAGATACATTTAATCACTCACTTGTAGAGTCAGTCACTCACGTACTAAATCATCCATTCAGACACTTATACACCCACTCATTCTTCAATACGCCTTTCCCTATATATATTAAACATATTTAAACTTTACAGAAACACACAGTCACTGGATGATGTCATCAGTGATGTCATCAGTGATGTCATTTGAGATGTCATCAGTGATGTCATCAGTGATGTCACTGACCATGTCATGAGTGATGTAATATGTGACGTCATTAGCAGTGCATTGCGGGGCAGCGAGTTATAGTTAGGTGAACTAACTATAACGGGGAATTTCTATGGTTTTGTACGAGTGAAATGTCCAACTAACTATAACAGTCCCTAAAACCTATGGTTTTTTCAGTGAATATATATATATATATATATATATATATATATATATATATCAAAACAAATTCCTGTCCCTCCTTCTGCCACGAGAGGGAAACACAGCAGGTACGGACCAGCAAAGCATTCCACAGATCAGAGACGAAGGTTCAACATAGCATAGTTTTATTTGCTCGTATAATCACCACATGTAACAGACAAGTGTACGCCCCATATATATACACCATTCTTAAACATTTTAGAAACACTCACAGTCACTGGATGATGTCATCAGTGATGTCATTTGAGATGTCACTAACCATGTCATGAGTGATGTAATTTGTGAGGTCATATGCAGTGTATTGCCGGGGCTCAGCTAACTAGAACAGCTGAATTTCTCTGGTTTTATACGAGTGAAATGTCAGCCTAACTGTACCATCCTGTAAGCTTTGTTTTTTTCCTTGAATATATATGTAGTTACTTAATTGATAACATTATTTATGTTACATTATATTAATGTTAATAATATTTTGAATTTATTAGTAAAAATGAATATAGTGTAAAATAAAAACACTGCTGATCGAGTGCTACTCACCTGGTGGACAACCTTTGGAGCAGAATGTAATACGCGGCCGTCCTGCCGCGGAGTGTGCACCACCCCGTAATGTCTTGGGGGCTACGTGGGTCAGCAGCAGCAAACAGGATTGAGGACGAGTCCACTTGCAGGGTCCATACAGGACAAGATTTGTGTGCTATCCGGACCACATTTCCCACAATGCACAGTCTCATTCGAGCTTCCCATTGGTGGGTGTGCAATATGAAAATGGCGAAGTGGGTTCAGCGTTTGCACACACTGTCTCCGTTCAAGCCTCTGAAGAGAAGCATATGGAGCTTCGAAACGCGTCAGGCATTTCCATTACGGAGCAGCTTCTACAAGCGGATCCTCGTCCCTGCCTTTCATAAACAAAGCTGCTGATCGAGTGCTACTCACCTGGTGGACAACCTTTGGAGCAGAATGTAATACGCGGCCGTCCTGCCGCGGAGTGTGCACCACCCCGTAATGTCTTGGGGGCTACGTGGGTCAGCAGCCGCAAACAGGATTGAGGAAGAGTCCACTTGCAGGGTCCATACAGGACAAGATTTGTGTGCTATCCGGACCACATTTCCCACAATGCACAGTCTCATTCGAGCTTCCCATTGGTGGGTGTGCAATATGAAAATGGCGAAGTGGGTTCAGCGTTTGCACACACTGTCTCCGTTCAAGCCTCTGAAGAGAAGCATATGGAGCTTCGAAACGCGTCAGGCATTTCCATTACGGAGCAGCTTCTACAAGCAGATCCTCGTCCCTGCCTTTCATAAACAAAGCTGCTGATCGAGTGCTACTCACCTGGGGGACAACCTTTGGAGCAGGATGTAATACGCGGCCGTCCTGCCGCGGAGTGTGCACCACCCCGTAATGTCTTGGGGGCTACGTGGGTCAGCAGCCGCAAACAGGATTGAGGACGAGTCCACTTGCAGGGTCCATACAGGACAAGATTTGTGTGCTATCCGGACCACATTTCCCACAATGCACAGTCTCATTCGAGCTTCCCATTGGTGGGTGTGCAATATAAAAATGGCGAAGTGGGTTCAGCGTTTGCACACACTGTCTCCGTTCAAGCCTCTGAAGAGAAGCATATGGAGCTTCGAAACGCGTCAGGCATTTCCATTACGGAGCAGCTTCTACAAGCGGATCCTCGTCCCTGCCTTTCATAAACAAAGCTGCTGATCGAGTGCTACTCACCTGGTGGACAACCTTTGGAGCAGAATGTAATACGCGGCCGTCCTGCCGCGGAGTGTGCACCACCCCGTAATGTCTTGGGGGCTACGTGGGTCAGCAGCCGCAAACAGGATTGAGGACGAGTCCACTTGCAGGGTCCATACAGGACAAGATTTGTGTGCTATCCGGACCACATTTCCCACAATGCACAGTCTCATTCGAGCTTCCCATTGGTGGGTGTGCAATATGAAAATGGCGAAGTGGGTTCAGCGTTTGCACACACTGTCTCCGTTCAAGCCTCTGAAGAGAAGCATATGGAGCTTCGAAACGCGTCAGGCATTTCCATTACGGAGCAGCTTCTACAAGCGGATCCTCGTCTCTGCCTTTCATAAACAAAGCTGCTGATCGAGTGCTACTCACCTGGTGGACAACCTTTGGAGCAGAATGTAATACGCGGCCGTCCTGCCGCGGAGTGTGCACCACCCCGTAATGTCTTGGGGGCTACGTGGGTCAGCAGCCGCAAACAGGATTGAGGAAGAGTCCACTTGCAGGGTCCATACAGGACAAGATTTGTGTGCTATCCGGACCACATTTCCCACAATGCACAGTCTCATTCGAGCTTCCCATTGGTGGGTGTGCAATATGAAAATGGCGAAGTGGGTTCAGCGTTTGCACACACTGTCTCCGTTCAAGCCTCTGAAGAGAAGCATATGGAGCTTCGAAACGCGTCAGGCATTTCCATTACGGAGCAGCTTCTACAAGCAGATCCTCGTCCCTGCCTTTCATAAACAAAGCTGCTGATCGAGTGCTACTCACCTGGGGGACAACCTTTGGAGCAGGATGTAATACGCGGCCGTCCTGCCGCGGAGTGTGCACCACCCCGTAATGTCTTGGGGGCTACGTGGGTCAGCAGCCGCAAACAGGATTGAGGACGAGTCCACTTGCAGGGTCCATACAGGACAAGATTTGTGTGCTATCCGGACCACATTTCCCACAATGCACAGTCTCATTCGAGCTTCCCATTGGTGGGTGTGCAATATGAAAATGGCGAAGTGGGTTCAGCGTTTGCACACACTGTCTCCGTTCAAGCCTCTGAAGAGAAGCATATGGAGCTTCGAAACGCGTCAGGCATTTCCATTACGGAGCAGCTTCTACAAGCGGATCCTCGTCCCTGCCTTTCATAAACAAAGCTGCTGATCGAGTGCTACTCACCTGGTGGACAACCTTTGGAGCAGAATGTAATACGCGGCCGTCCTGCCGCGGAGTGTGCACCACCCCGTAATGTCTTGGGGGCTACGTGGGTCAGCAGCCGCAAACAGGATTGAGGAAGAGTCCACTTGCAGGGTCCATACAGGACAAGATTTGTGTGCTATCCGGACCACATTTCCCACAATGCACAGTCTCATTCGAGCTTCCCATTGGTGGGTGTGCAATATGAAAATGGCGAAGTGGGTTCAGCGTTTGCACACACTGTCTCCGTTCAAGCCTCTGAAGAGAAGCATATGGAGCTTCGAAACGCGTCAGGCATTTCCATTACGGAGCAGCTTCTACAAGCAGATCCTCGTCCCTGCCTTTCATAAACAAAGCTGCTGATCGAGTGCTACTCACCTGGGGGACAACCTTTGGAGCAGGATGTAATACGCGGCCGTCCTGCCACGGAGTGTGCACCACCCCGTAATGTCTTGGGGGCTACGTGGGTCAGCAGCCGCAAACAGGATTGAGGACGAGTCCACTTGCAGGGTCCATACAGGACAAGATTTGTGTGCTATCCGGACCACATTTCCCACAATGCACAGTCTCATTCGAGCTTCCCATTGGTGGGTGTGCAATATAAAAATGGCGAAGTGGGTTCAGCGTTTGCACACACTGTCTCCGTTCAAGCCTCTGAAGAGAAGCATATGGAGCTTGAAACGCGTCAGGCATTTCCATTACGGAGCAGCTTCTACAAGCGGATCCTCGTCCCTGCCTTTCATAAACCAAGCTGCTGATCGAGTGCTACTCACCTGGTGGACAACCTTTGGAGCAGAATGTAATACGCGGCCGTCCTGCCGCGGAGTGTGCACCACCCTGTAATGTCTTGGGGGCTACGTGGGTCAGCAGCCGCAAACAGGATTGAGGACGAGTCCACTTGCAGGGTCCATACAGGACAATATTTGTGTGCTATCCGGACCACATTTCCCACAATGCACAGTCTCATTCGAGCTTCCCATTTGTGGGTGTGCAACATGAAAATTGCGAAGTGGGTTCAGCGTTTGTACACACTGTCTCCGTTTAAGCCTCTGTAGAGAAGCATATGGAGCTTCGAAACGCGTCAGGCATTTCCATTACGGAGCAGCTTCTACAAGCGGATCCTCGTCCCTGCCTTTCATAAACAAAGCTGCTGATCGAGTGCTACTCACCTGGTGGACAACCTTTGGAGCAGAATGTAATACGCGGCCGTCCTGCTGCAGAGTGTGCACCACCCCGTAATGTCTTGGGGGCTACGTGGGTCAGCAGCCGCAAACAGGATTGAGGACGAGTCCACTTGCAGGGTCCATACAGGACAAGATTTGTGTGCTATCCGGACCACATTTCCCACAATGCACAGTCTCATTCGAGCTTCCCATTGGTGGGTGTGCAATATGAAAATGGCGAAGTGGGTTCAGCGTTTGCACACACTGTCTCCGTTCAAGCCTCTGAAGAGAAGCATATGGAGCTCGAAACGCGTCAGGCATTTCCATTACGGAGCAGCTTCTACAAGCGGATCCTCGTCCCTGCCTTTCATAAACAAAGCTGCTGATCGAGTGCTACTCACCTGGTGGACAACCTTTGGAGCAGAATGTAATACGCAGCCGTCCTGCCGCGGAGTGTGCACCACCCCGTAATGTCTTGGGGGCTACGTGGGTCAGCAGCCGCAAACAGGATTGGGGACGAGTCCACTTGCAGGGTCCATACAGGACAAGATTTGCGTGCTATCCGGACCACATGTCCCACAATGCACAGTCTCATTCGAGCTTCCCATTGGTGGGTGTGCAATATGAAAATGGCGAAGTGGGTTCAGCGTTTGCACACACTGTCTCCGTTCAAGCCTCTGAAGAGAAGCATATGGAGCTTCGAAACGCGTCAGGCATTTCCATTACGGAGCAGCTTCTACAAGCGGATCCTCGTCCCTGCCTTTCATAAACAAAGCTGCTGATCGAGTGCTACTCACCTGGTGGACAACCTTTGGAGCAGAATGTAATACGCGGCCGTCCTGCCGCGGAGTGTGCACCACCCCGTAATGTCTTGGGGGCTACGTGGGTCAGCAGCCGCAAACAGGATTGAGGACGAGTCCACTTGCAGGGTCCATACAGGACAAGATTTGTGTGCTATCCGGACCACATTTCCCACAATGCACAGTCTCATTCGAGCTTCCCATTGGTGGGTCTGCAATATGAAAATGGCGAAGTGGGTTCAGTGTTTGCACACACTGTCTCCGTTCAAGCCTCTGAAGAGAAGCATATGGAGCTTCGAAACGCGTCAGGCATTTCCATTACGGAGCAGCTTCTACAAGCGGATCCTCGTCCCTGCCTTTCATAAGCAAAGCTGCTGATCAAGTGCTACTCACCTGGTGGACAACCTTTGGAGCAGAATATATATATATATATATATATATATATATATATATATATATAATATATATAAATATATATATATTACCTACTGGCGGTCGCCAGTAGGTAGTTATAGTTGGGACCTTGTTTCTATTCAAAAAGTGTTTTTTCTTTTCCCAATAACTTTGGCGCCGGTTGACGAATCTTCGCGAAATTTTCAAAACTCGTGTGGCGCTCCGGTCAGCTCCTATCCTTAAAGTTTCGGGTTGATTCGCCAAGTGGGGGCCGAGAAAAAAGGGGGGTCGCAAAACGTGTTTTCTCCATGTTATTTTCCATAGGAAACTTTAGACACGGCTACAGCCCGAACTGCTGAACGGAATTATACCAAATTTGGCAAAAGGGTAGCCCTTGTTTCAGAAAGAACTCTTTTTGTTAAATGGTGTTAATCCGTTCAGTAGTTCCTGAGAAATTAAAAAAAAAAGAGGGCAAAAAATGAATTTCCCATAGGGAACTTTAGACACGGCTACAGCTCGAACTGCTGAACGGAATGACTCCAAATTTGGCAAAAAAGTAGTGCTTGGTTCAGAAAGCGCCCTTTTTCTTAAATGGTGTAAATCTGTTCAGTAGTTGCTGAGAAAATCAAAAAATAAAATTTTCGATATATAGAGGCACGGAGGATCCACGGACCCTCCCGACCACGAGCTTTATTCTAATTGGCTGTCAACACTCCAAACCAGGAAGTGTTGGCAGCCATCTTGTGACTCAGTAGAACCGAGTCACAATAAAACAGAAAAACAAACGCAAAAAACAAGGAAAGGGGGCAGGGTAGAAACACCCTGACCCCCTAGGCCTGCTCAGTGGGTCCCACAAAGACCCCCAGGGCCAAAAAAAGCATTTTTTTTTTTTAAACGGCGAGATTTGCGCACCGAGCGCGAATTTCGGCCGAAAATTAAAAAAAACGAAGAGCGGACTCCCGCTCTTTGTTATTATTTAGCCCCCGGGTGGGCCAAGTCCCGGGGGCATGATGAAATGTAATTGCGGGGGCCCAGGGGGATCCCCGCAGCCCCGGGGACCGCCACCCCCCGGGGCTTGTTTTTTTACTGTTTGGGGGGCCTCCAAGGCCCCCCCAAGCCCCGGGGACCGCCACCCCTCAGGGTTTTTATCAAATATTTGCGGGGGCCTCGCGGCTCCCATCCTGCCATAGCAAACTTGCTTTGGATTTTGGAAGCGAGAGCAGGAAACCTGCTCTCGCTTCCAAAATGCAAAGCAGATTGCTTTTCCACACGGGGAGCTGCATGTCAGCAGCTCCCCATGTGGAAAAGCAATGCCGGCTCCTGCAGGAGGCAGGGAGCCGGCGGGACCGTGGGGGCATTGGGGCTCCCCCCACGGTCTCCAACGAAGAGGCCAGGCCCCGGGGGATGGGGTCCCCGGGGCAAGGAGTGGCCCAGGAGGGGGGCCACGCGGCCCCCCTCCCCATAATAAAAGTTTTTTTAAAAAACATGCAAAGGCCGGCCCCAGGGGATGGGGTCCCCGGGGCCATAAATGGCCTGAGGAGGGGGGCCACGCAGCCCCCTTCCAAATATATTTAAAAGAAAAAAAACACTGGCCATGCCCCGGGGGATGGGGTCCCCGGGGCCGAATATGGCCTCGGGAGGGGGGCCACGCGGCCCCCTTCCATTTTTGAAAAAAAATTAAAAATAGGGGTCAGGCCCTGGGGGATGGGGTCCCCAGGGCCCATAAAATAGGAAAGGAAGGGGGGCCACACAGCTCCCCTTCTTAAAAATAAATTTTTTTAAAAAAGACCGGCATCGCTGAGGCCCCGCCCCCTCCCAGCAACACTCTGCAAACACGCCCTGTGGCGCGTTTTAAGTTGGGGAATTAATTCCCCTTCAATAGTGGGGGTCCCTGGGGGCCAACTAGCCAACCAGGTACCTCCAGTAAGCACCACAGGGCTGCGTTGCAGAGAGGTGGTCCAGGCCATGCCCCTTTTTACACCTCTCTGCAACGCAGCTCTGTGGCGCTTACTGGAGGTACCTGGTGGGCTAGGTGGACCCCAGGGACCCTCAGGATTCAAGGGGACTTTATCCCCCATCTTAAAACGCGCCACGGGGCGCGTTTGCACAGTGGTGAAGGGAGGGGGCGGGGCCTGAGGTGACATGTGTGCAAACACGCTCTGTGGCGCGTTTTAAGTTGGGGAATTAATTCCCCTTCAATCCTGAGGGCCCCTGGGGGCCAACTAGCCCACCAGGTACCTCCAGTAAGCGTCACAGGCCTGCGTTGCAGAGAGGTGGTCCAGGCCACGCCCCTTTTTACACCTCTCTGCAACGCAGCTCTGTGGTGCTTACTGGAGGTACCCGGTGGGCTAGTTGGACCCCAGGTACCCTCAGGATTCAAGGGGACTTTATCCCCCAACTTAAAACGCGCCACGGGGTGCGTTTGCACAGTGGTGAAGGGAGGGGGCGGGGTCTGAGGTGACATATGTGCAAACATGCCCTGCAGCGCGTTTTAAGTTAGGGAATTAATTCCCCTTCAATCCTGAGGGTCCCTGGGGCCAACTAGCCCACCATGTACCTCCAGTAAGCACCACTGCGCTGCGTTGCAGAGAGGTGGTCCAGGCCATGCCCCTTTTTACACCTCTCTGCAACGCAGCACTGTGGCGCTTACTGGAGGTACCTGGTGGGCTAGTTGGACCCCAGGGACCCTCAGGATTCAAGGGGACTTCATCCCCTAACTTACAACACGCCAGGGGGCGCGTTTGCAGAGTGGTGGAGAAAGGGGGCATGGCCTTTGTCCACCTCTCACCAATCCCACTGCGTGGGGCTTACTGGAGGTAAAAGGTAGGCTAGTTGGCCCCTAAAGGACCCCCAGCAGTGAAGGGGACTTCAATCCCCATCCAAGAGCGTGCCAGGGAGCGCGTTTGTAGAGTGGTGGGCAAAGTGGGCGTGGCCTGGTGCGAGTACTTACCAGTGCTGCTGTGTGGGACTGATTGGAGGTAATAGTTTGGGAAGTTGGCCCCAAGGATGTCCTTGAGGGCCAACTTCCCTCTTGTTACCTCCAGTAAGTCCCACACAGTGGGATTGCTAAGACGTCTTCGGAGGCCATGGCCCCCTTTCTCTACCACTCTGCAAACGTGCCTCGTGGCAGACTACGGGATGGGGGATGAAGTCCAATTTAGTCCTGAGGGAGTTTGGGGGCCAAGAATCCCTCCTGGTACCTCCAGTAAGTCCTACACAGCAGAATTCCTGAGCGTTGGTTGGACGTCCAGCACCCTTTCTCCACCACTCTGCAAACGCGACTACTAGTTAAAGCAGCATATTTCTGCACCTCTGACTTAGAGGTAGTTTTAATCCCCCTGCCCTATTATGTACTAGGGCCTTACAGAGGAGGTCATGCTAATCCCAGGGGTACCCCAACACATAGTATTCCCTAGTGTATGTAGGTGTTTTCACTGTATTCTAAGTGTCTTTTACCATAGCACTGGCTCTAGGCCTGGTTAGTCAGAGTCAGTTACCACCAGTACCCGTCTGAAAAAGTTGTGGGCACAGGATGATTTTGCAACAAGGCCTCTTTCTGCTCCTCTGTTGGTTCTTTCTGCACATGTCTTGCTTCTTCCTGCACTTTTCTTCGTCTTTGTTGACTTCTGTTGCTTCTTTCTGCATTTCTTTTGCTTCTTTCTGTGCGTTTTTCTTCTTTCTTCACATGTCCTACCTCTGTAGGCATAGTTAGAAACTAGCATTTAAAAACCTTTGAAATTCACTTAAAAAACCATAGGTTTCAGGCACGTTATAGTTAGAAATTAGCATTTAAAAAACCTTAGAAATTCACTGAAAAAACCATAGGTTTCAGGCACGTTATAGTTAGAAATTAGCATTTAAAAAACCTTAGAAATTCACTGAAAAAACCATAGGTTTTAGGGAAAGTTATAGTTAGTTGGACATTTCACTCGTACAACACCAGAGAAATTCCCCCGTTATAGTTAGTTCAGCTAACTATAACTCGCGCCCCCGCAATGCACTGCTGATGACGTCACATATTACATCACTCATGACATGGTCAGTGACATCACTGATGACATCACTGATGACATCTCAAATGACATCACTGATGACATCATCCATGTGATAATTTGATACATCTTCTCACACCCTAATTTAACCTTTGATACACCCACTCTAAATTACAGACTGCCATTCTCAAAACCATAGACACTCCAACACCAATAACTACATACCCACTCACTGATTCTTAGGTTTACACACACATCCACTCACTCCCCTGTACAGTCACTCATACTTATGGTCACTCAGTACAGGACTATCATATGCACTCATACACCTATATAGACACTCACACACCGCCACTCATCCATAGAGGTACTCACACACCTAGTCAGTCATGCAAATAATTAATCACACTGCCATTTACTCACCTATACAGTTATACACACACCAGCTCACTTACTCATACAAATACTAGCACATTCTTATGCTCTTATACAATCACTGATACAAGCACACACTCATCCATACAGCCACTCTCACAATCACACACTCTCACTTATAGCCATTTATATACTCCAACACACATATATACTGTCTTTCACATATGTAGTTACTCACACATGAACCACTGAGATATACATTCACTCACTAACACACCCATACACACACTCACCCACCCATACAGTCCATCACAGATGCACTCTTGAAACCATGCACCCAGTGAATCACCCACTCACACATCTATGCACAGAGTCACACACCCCACCCACACAAACACTCAGGCACCCATACAGATACTCAGACAACCAATCAATAACCCATATAGACACTCATGTAGCTATTCACAAACCCATGCAGCCGCTTACACACCAACAGACAGACGGATACAGACATTCACACAGTTTAGTCACTAACCCATGCATTCAGTAAGATACGTTTAATCACTCACTTATAGAGTCAGTCACGCACCTACTAAATAATCCATTCAGACATTTATACACCCACTCATTCTTCAATACGCCTTTCCCTATATATATTAAACATATTTAAACTTTACAGAAACACACAGTCACTGGATGATGTCATCAGTGATGTCATCAGTGATGTCATTTGAGATGTCATCAGTGATGTCATCAGTGATGTCACTGACCATGTCATGAGTGATGTAATATGTGACGTCATCAGCAGTGCATTGCGGGGCGCGAGTTATAGTTAGCTGAACTAACTATAACGGGGAATTTCTCTGGTTTTGTACGAGTGAAATGTCCAACTAACTATATCTTTCCTAAAACCTATGGTTTTTCAGTGAATTTCTAAGGTTTTTAAATGCTAATTTCTATCTATAACGTGCCTGAAACCTATGGTTTTTCAGTGAATATATATATATATATATATATTCACTGAAAAACTGTAGGTTTCAGACATGTTATAGTTACAAATTAGCATTTAAAAACCTTTGAAATTCACTGAAAAACCATAGGTTTCAGGGACGTTATAGTTACAAATTAGCATTTAAAAAACCTTTGAAATTCACTGAAAAAACCATAGGTTTTAGGGACAGTTATAGTTAGTTGGACATTGCACTCGTACAAAACCCGTGAAATTCCCCGTTATAGTTAGTCCAGCTAACTATAACTCGCGCCCCGCAATGCACTGCTGATGACGTCACATATTACATCACTCATGACATGGTCAGTGACATCACTGATGACATCACTGATGACATCTCAAATGACATCACTGATGACATCATCCACGTGATAATCTGATGCACCTCCTCACACTCTAATATAACCTTTGATACACCCACTCTAAATTACAGACTGCCATTCGCAAAACCATAGACACTCCAACACCAATAACTACATACCCACTCACTGATTCTTAGGTCTACGCACACATCCACTCACTCACCCGTACAGTCACTCATACTTACGGTCACTCAGTACAGGACTATCATATGCACTCATACTCCTATATAGACACTCAAACACCGCCACTCATCCATAGAGGTACTCACACACCTAGTCAGTCATGCAAATAATTAAACACACTACCATTTACTCACCTATACAGTTATACACACACCAGCTCACTTACTCATACAAATAGTAGCACATTCTTACGCTCTTATACAATCACTGATACAAGCACACACTCATCCATACAGCCACTATCACAATCACTCACTCTCGCTTATAGCTATTTATATACTCCAACACACATATATACTGCCTTTTACATATGTAGTTACTCACACATGTACCACTGGGACATACATTCACTCACTAACACACTCTTACACACACTTACCCACCCATACAGTCTATCACAGTTGCACTCTTGAAACCATCCACCCAGTGAATCACCCACTCACACATCTATGCACAGAGTTGCACACACCCCTCCCACACAAACACTCAGGCACCCATACAGATACTCAGACAAGCATTCAATAACTCATATAGACACTCATGTAGCTATTCACAAAGGGGGCAGGGTAGAAACACCCTGACCCCCTAGGTCTGCTCAGGGGGTCCCATAAGGACCCCCTGGGCAGAAAAAAGCATTTAAAAAAAAAAAAATCGGCAGGATGCGCTCAGGGTGCGCGGATCCTGCCGAAAAAAATCGAAGCGCGGTCTCCCGCGCTCGATAGCACTGGCCCCGGGTGGGCCAAGTCCCGGGGGCATGCTGGGGGGGTTAATTTTATGTGTGGGGGCCTCTAAGGCCCCCAAGCCCCGGGGACCACCACCCCCGGGGCTTTATGTATAATGGTGCGGGAGGGCTCTGAGCCCTCCCGCAGCCCCGGGGACCGCCACCTCCCCGGTGCTTATTTTTTTATTTTTAAAGAACCTGTGTGGGGGGCTCCAGCCCCACACGCCCGGGACCACCACCTCCCCGGGGCACTAAGAAAAATGAAAATGGGGGTCCGTTTGGACCCCCAAGCCCCGGGGACCACCACCTCCCGGGGCTTTCAAAATGTAGGGAGAGGGGCCGCGCGGCCCCCTCCTGGAGCCCTTGATGGCCCTGGGGACCGCCACCCCCAGGGCCGGCTCCTGCAGTGTCCCAGGGTGCCTACCCCAGGACACTGCTGTTTGCAATGACAGGACGGAGCCTCGCGGCTCCCGTCCTGTCATTGCAAACTTGCTTTGGATATTGGAAGAGAGGCAGGAAACCTGCTCTCTCTTCCAATATCCAAAGCCGATTGCTTTCCACATGGGGAGCAGCATGTTAGCTGCTCCCCATGTGTAAAGCAATGCCGGCTCCCGTAGGACACGGGGAGCCGGCAGGACTGTGGGGGTTTGGGGACCCCCACAGTCCCCAACGAGAGGCCAGGCCCCGGGGATGGGGTCCCGGGGCCATAGTGGCCACGGAGGGGGGCCACGCAGCCCCCTCCCCAAAGTTAAAAATTTAAAAAAAAAAAGTGCAATGCCGGCCCCGGGGATGGGGTCCCCGGGGCCTTAAATGGCCTGAGGAGGGGGCCACGCAGCCCCCTCCAAATAAAAAAAGAGGCCATGCCCCGGGGATGGGGTCCCCGGGGCCAATACATGCCCAGGGAAGGGGGCCACGCGGCCCCTTCCCCGTTTTTATTTTTTATTTTAAAAATAAAATAAAATGCTCAGGCCCCGGGGGATGGGGTCCCGGGGCCAAAGTGAGCAAGGGAAGGGGGCCACGCAGCCCCCTCCCATTAAAAAAAAAGAAAAAAGAAAAAACGACCGGCATCGTGCCGGAGGCCCCGCCCCTACCTGCAGTACTCTGCAAACGCGCCCCTGGCGCGTTTGCAGAGGGGAACAATTCCCCTTGAATCTTGGGGGTCCCTGGGGCCAACTAGCCCACCAGGAACCTCCAGTATGCGCCAGGGGCTGTGTTGCAGAGACGTGTACAGAGGCCACGCCCTTTTACACCTCTCTGCAACGCAGCTCTGTGGCGCTTTTGGAGGTATATGGTGGGCTAGTTGGACTCCAGGGACCCTCAGGATTCAAGGGGACTTAATCCCCCAACTTAAAACACGCCAAGGGGCGCGTTTGCACAGTGGTGAAGGGAGGGGGCGGGGCTTCAGGTGACATGTGTGCAAACAGGCCCCGTGGCGCGTTTTAAGATGGGGAATTAAATCCCATTCAATCCTGAGGGTCCCTGGGGGCCAACTAGCCCAACAGGTACGTCCAGAAAGCGCCACAGAGCTGCGTTGCAGAGAGGTGTAAAAAGGGGTGTGGCCTCTGTACATGTCTCTGCAACGCAGCCCCCTGGGCATACTGGAGGTTCCTGGTGGGCTAGTTGGACCCCAGGGACCCTCATGATTCAAGGGGACTTAATCCCCCAACTTAAAACGCGCCACGGGGCGCGTTTGCACAGATGTCACCTCAGGCCCCGCCCCCTCCCTTCACCATTGTGCAAATATTCCTCTAAAATCAGCCGAAATACGAATTCTGATTTACTCACCTGTTATCAGGAGAGACCTCAGTGCTGCATCTTTCAGCGCAGTACTGATCCTGAAAAGTAATTTTAACCGTACTTACCAGTAACTTGAATTTCCTTCCATAGGCTAACATTGACTGGTTTCACTTGGAAATTCTTCTAAGTGTAGAGTTTTGGAACTTTAAAATATTCCTCTAAAATCAGCCGAAATACGAATTCCGATTTACTCACCTGTTATCAGGAGAGACCTCAGTGCTGTATCTTTCAGCCCAGTACTGGTCCTGAAAAGTAATTTTAACCGTACTTACCAGTAACTTGAATTTCCTTCCATAGGCTAACATTGACTGGTTTCACTTGGAAATTCTTCTAAGTGTAGAGTTTTGGAACTTTAAAATATTCCTCTAAAATCAGCCGAAATACGAATTCGGATTTACTCACCTGTTATCAGGAGAGACCTCAGTGCTGTATCTTTCAGCCCAGTACTGGTCCTGAAAAGTAATTTTAACCGTACTTACCAGTAACTTGAATTTCCTTCCATAGGCTAACATTGACTGGTTTCACTTGGAAATTCTTCTAAGTGTGGAGTTTTGGAACTTTAAAATATTCCTCTAAAATCAGCCGAAATACGAATTCCGATTTACTCACCTGTTATCAGGAGAGACCTCAGTGCTGCATCTTTCAGCCCAGTACTGATCCTCAAAAGTAATTTTAACCGTACTTACCAGTAACTTGAATTTCCTTCCATAGGATATCATTGCCTGCTTTTTGCTGAAAAAGTTTCTAAGTGTTGATTTTTGAAACATACAAATATTCCTCTAAAATCAGCCGAAATACGAATTCCGATTTACTCACCTGTTATCAGGAGAGACCTCAGTGCTGCATCTTTCAGCCCAGTACTGATCCTCAAAAGTAATTTTAACCGTACTTACCAGTAACTTGAATTTCCTTCCATAGGATATCATATCCTGCTTTTTGCTGAAAAAGTTTCTAAGTGTTGATTTTTGAAACATACAAATATTCCTCTAAAATCAGCCGAAATCCAAATTCTGATTTACTCACCTGTTATCAGGAGAGACCTCAGTGCTGCATCTTTCAGCCCAGTACTGGTCCTGAAAAGTAATTTTAACCGTACTTACCAGGAACTTGAATTTCCTTCCATAGGATATCATTGCCTGCTTTTTGCTGAAAAAGTTTCTAAGTGTTGATTTTTGAAACATACAAATATTCCTCTAAAATCAGCCGAAATACGAATTCCGATTTACTCACCTGTTATCAGGAGAGAACCCAGTGCTGCATCTTTTAGCCCAGCACTGACCCTGAAAAGTAATTTTAACCGTACTTACCAGTAACTTGAATTTCCTTCATAGGCTAACATTGACTGGTTTCACTTGGAAATTCTTCTAAGTGTGGAGTTTTGGAACTTTATAATATTCCTCTAAAATCAACCAAAGTACGAATTCCAATTTACTCACCTGTTATCAGGAGAGAACCCAGTGCTGCATCTTTTAGCCCAGCACTGACCCTGAAAAGTAATGTTAACCGTACAAACCAGTAACTTATATTTTCTTCCATAGTAATCCATTGTCTGGTTTTCAGCAGAAAAGTTTCAAAGTGTCAATTTTCACAAACTACAAATATTCCTTAAAAATCCCCTGTATGACTTAAACGCATTCTTTCAACTGTTTACAAGAGATGCACCAGTGCTGGATCCAGGATCCAAGACTGAGTAAGAAAAAGTAACGATAACAGTTTTTACCTGCTAAGTGAATTTCCTTCCATAGGATAACATTGGTGATTCTATGAGAAAAAGTTTCTAAGTGTCAACTTTTAAAATACAATAATATTCCTTAAAAATCACTACTGTAACCAAAACGCTTTTACTCAACTGTTTACAGGAGATGTCCCATGACTGAATCTAGGATCCAGTCCTGTGGTTAGAAAAGTAATCCATAAAGTAACTAATTGCATTTAACTAGAAATTCACATTGAGCTGAATGTTGCATTGTGTTTGAAAATGTGTTGCCCATTGCAACAACTGTAACTACTGTACTTAAAAGTCTATTGCCTATGTGCAAAGTATTTAAAGTAAAGTAATTCATTCTGAGAAAGTATTTTTGTAATGTAATGTATAATGTAATTACAATGTAATTTAAAAAATAAAATATGTAAAAAAAAATTGTTTCTAAAAATGTAGTAAATCAGTATGAAAAAAATTAATATAACAATTAATACATTTAAAAATTGACATTTTCAAAACCTTTGAAATTCACTAAAAAAAACGTAGGTTTCAGACATGTTATAGTTAGGAATTAGCATTTAAAAAACCTTTGAAATTCACTGAAAAAACCATAGGTTTCAGATATGTTATAGTTAGAAATTAGCATTTAAAAACCTTTGAAATTCACTGAAAAAACCATAGGTTTTAGGGACAGTTATAGTTACTTGGACATTGCACTCAGTACAAAACCCGTGAAATTCCCCCGTTATAGTTAGTTCAGCTAACTATAACTCGCGCCCGCAATGCACTGCTGATGACGTCACATATTACATCACTCATGACATGGTCAGTGACATCACTGATGACATCACTGATGACATCTCAAATGACATCACTCGTTGGGGACCATGGGGGGGTCCCCAATCCCCGCAGGGTCCCGCCGGCTCCCTGCGTCCTGCAGGAGCCGGCATTGCTTTTCCATAAGGGGAGCTGCTGACATGCAGCTCCCCTTATGGAAAAGCAATTCTGCTTTGCTTCATTGAAGTGAGAGCAGGTTTCCCTGCTCTCGCTTCAATGAAGCAAAGCAAGTTTGCAATGACAGGACGGGAGACGCGAGGCTCCCGTCCTGCCATTGCAAACAGCAGTGTCCCGGGGTAGGCACCCCGGGACACTGCAGGAGCCGGCCCTGGGGGGTGGCAGTCCGCAGGGCTCCAGGAGGGGGGCTGCGGCCCCCCTCCCTTCATTAGTAAAGCCCCGGGGAGGTGATGGTCCCCAGGGCGTGTGGGGGGGGCTGGAGCCCCCCCACACAGCTGATTACAATTTAAAAAAAGAAGCCCTGGGGGGTGGCGGTCCCCGGGGATGCGGGAGGGCGGAGAGCCCTCACGCACCATTTTTTAAATTTTTTGCCGATTTTAAAAAATCCTTGTAGGACCCCCTGAGCAGGCCTAGGGGTCAGGTGTTTCTACCCTGCCCCTTTTTGCGTTTGCGCACTTTTTTTACTGCTTTCTTGTTCCTCGGTCTACCGAGGAACAAGATGGCTGCCAACACTTCCTGATTTGGAGTGTTGACAGCCAATTAGCATACAGCTCGTGATCGGGAGGGTGCGCGGACCCTACGCGGCCATAGATATATATGTGATTTTATTTTTGATTTTCTCAGGAACTACTGAATGGATTTACACCATTTAAGCAAAAAGCACGACCCTGAACCAAGGGCTACCTTTTTGGCAACTTTGGTGTAATTCCGTTCAGCAGTTCGGGCTGTAGCTGCGACTAAAGGTTCCTATGGAAAATTGCATGGGGAAAACACGTTTTGGGACCCCCTTTTTTCTCGGCCCCCGCTTGCCGTATCACCCCGAGACTTTCAGGATAGGAGCGGACCGGAGCGCCCCAACAAGTTGGAAACTTTCACGAAGATTCGTCAACCGGCGCCAAAGTTATTTCAAATAGAATGTTGCGGATTTCCTATGGAAAATAGGTCTAACTATAACTATCTACTGGCAACCGCCAGTAGATAGTATATATATATATATATATATATATATATATATATATATATATATATATATATATATATATATATATATATATATATATATATATATATATATATATATATATATATATATGTGTGTGTGTGCTTGGGTGCATATATAAATATAGATTTATATAGAGTATTAAATATTAGTGGGATATATTTATTTGATATTATATTAAAATTATATATTAAAAAATTAAACTTTTACTATTTAAAACACTATATTGAAAAATCAATAGTTTTGTCTAGTTTTGTATGATATTAATGTCAACTGTAATTTTCTTCTGCTATTTTTGTACTACTCATTATAAGTATAGGATCATGATATTGTGATAAATGATTTTCGACACAATATTTTTGTCAACGATAGTGTTTACCATGATATTGTGTCAGTGATGCCCTGGAGAGGCTGGAGAAACAGAGGCTGCAGATTAGGACATTGGTCATTTGATGGCAGTGGTCCTATACTAATGTTTAGAGCCCACTGCTGCTCCATTGTCTTCATTTGAGCACTCAACATTCCAGTGTTCCAATATGTATTTTTATATTTGATTGAGAGAAGAACTTTATCTTAAATATTAAAACAATTTCTCGTTTACAAGTTGAGAGAACAAATATGTTGTCATAGTCAATAAAAAATATTAAAATCCAATTAATTGTTAGCAATTGTTAAATTCTTATGAAAATACCAAACTTTTTAAAGAAGTAGTGGAGAGGAATATGCAAGAATTTTCAGATGTAATAAAAACATATTTGCATAATAGTGTACCATTATTTGATGCCATAATTTTCACCAAACCACTATCTGTCACACCATTTCTATGTCAGTCCTTTCTAGTGCTGCTCCTTCAGTGGCTCTTTATCAGTGCTAGAGCTTGATAAACCTTTGTTGCCCATTTTGTTCACTGTTCGTTTGATATTGGTGAGACTAAAGCAAGTGTATTGCATAATTCTAGCCAGTACTGATTTAGGACACTTACTTTTCTCTCTGCTTACGGGGTTTCTTGAGTCAGTATGTCTGTCCATTTTTTGTGACCACAGTTAGTGAAATTAGTTTGAGTTTCTACTTGAGATACACTACTGATTTACTAATACAATAGAAACACATGCCATAATTAGAGCCCTATCAAATAATAACCATGAATATTGTATCATTAACGCCTCAACTGAATATAAGATTGTGTTGCATACATGCAGACACTTCCTACAAATGAACTCCATGATGTAGTTGGAAAACACCTAGATAACAAGGATGCAGACCTATCACATGAACAGTGTATTCCTGTTTAATAAAAGATTTCTAAATGTATTAGTTTAACTGTCATGGGTAACTCGTTTGCCTCAAGGTATGGTCACTTACTGAAGAGCTGGTGGAGGAAGGATGTGGCTTAGGGAGAGAGCTTGAAAAATAATTAGAAAAAATAATAATGTGGCTTCTATTACAGTGACAATTGTTTTATAATTTGAACTGAATATAAACAAATGTTTTACAGTTTATTTTAAAGAAACTCTTTAGATGTACATGTTGCCTATAATATTAGTAATGAGTAAACTATTTATTTGGAATTGAATTTAATATATTGTGGATATGGTATGTGGATAAATTGAAAAAAATGAATTAACTGAAGTTGAGCACAAGAAATAAAATAAAATGACTGTGATATATTCTAAGTAACTAGTAAAAGTGAATCATGCAATCTAATAGTCATTTAAAAAACAAATACAAATAAATGAGCTACTAATAATAAAACCACAATATGAAGTCAATAGAAATTGACAAAAATATGTTTCAGTAGTTGGTATAACAATATTAGATAAAACAAAAGAATGTACAAGAGTTGAAAGCTATTAAAGAAGATCAAGCTGTAGGAGACAGATTGAGAATTACAACCACCAACACCTACAAAGTAGCAACATCTTTTAAATAGATATTTGTAATACATAGTCATTTGAAACAGAAAAAACTTTGGTGACATCAACTACAATAGATTTTTGAGATATAATTATTATAAAACTAGCAAAAATGGTAAAGGAAACACAAGAGGTATCCAAGGAAAACTATTTCAAATGACAGATGGCTCTTAGAGTTGGGAATGGGTGTGGCTAAGAGGCTTCAGTTCTGCTATCACTTTCTGTAATTTGTTTCTTCTTTTTTTCCTGTTATGTTTTCCTATTTTATTATATAGGTTGAGAATGCCCTGCAGTCATTTTTCTTTTTCTTTTCTTTTTCCTTTTCTGCTCGTCATTTTGAGGGATCAGCCCTGAAGGTGAAAAGATGGCACCAGGTAATGAAGGGGGGGGGGGGGTCCTCAGGGTTGGGCACAAAGATGTGGGAAAAAACATAAAAAATGTGTCCTTAGGTCACACCGAAGCTGGTGTCAGAACGAAATGAGGGATAACAGCAGCAAAGCGTTTGGGGCAGGATGATTAAATAATGGGGGACATGGTCAATATAGTTACATGGAACGTGAATGGCCTAAGAGGGAAGAATAGGTGCAAGCTGTTTTCAAGTTTCTAAAGTTGATAAATGCCCAGCTCGTCGTCTTACAGGAAACTCACCTGGAAGCGCAGGAATGTAAGGCAACCTTTAAGAAATGTTCATGGCTGCAGAAAGCAGTTTGTACAGAACAAATAGGTAGTACAAAATGGGTAGCCATACTTATATGGAAGAACAGGGGATAAGAGTGGTAAACTGTAAAACAGATAACTCTGGAAGGTGGCTGGTTGCGGTTTTACAGATCAGAGATCGGGAACTATCTTGTGCAGGATATTACAGTCTAAACTGTGTTTATCCCACATGCCTGGGGTGCTTGCAACTAGTCCTGACTGTTTGCCCACCCCCTTTTTGGGTGGAGGAAATTATTATGTGGTGTTATACAGGAAAAGGGATAGGACGTCCAGGTCCCTAAACACAGACATGGGTAAATCTAGACCTTCTTTCGGAAATATGATTAAAAAAACGTAGCCCTAGTTGATATATGGAGAAAGATGAAGGGAAATGATAGAGGCTATACTTTTTATAGCAAGAACTACAGACACTACTCATGCATTGATTATTTCCTTTTATATCATGCATTAGTGAACAAAGTGCAACCAATTAAGCATGTCCCATTAGCTTATCTGACCACACAGCAGTACAGTTGGTTTTGGACCTGCCAAACCGGAGAGCTACACCGAGATGGTCCCTGAAAAGGATCGTCTATTAGATGAGGAAATCATTGAAGCCTTGATCAGCCACACAAGGGCACAGTTAGTACAGTCATGATATGGGATGTATATAAGTATGTTAGGGGAATAATATCAAAGATTATATGTATCCAGGGCAGGAAGGAGCGTGATTTTCAGAAAAACGCGATGGGGGAAATAGCCCGAAAGTAAGGCCTATTGCAAGTAGAAGTACGGGTAGGTTCTGACCCCAACTCTGTCTTGAGGAAAGAATTAGAGCAGTTGCAGGAAGAATTCAAAGTTTACCTAGACAATAGGCTAAAAGTCAAATGGGAAGGCAGTAGGGAGAACTACAGGGTTTTACTTGCCTTGAAAACCAGATCAGACTTAAGTAGGAATAATATAGAGGAACTCATCCAACCAGGGACAAATACGACCTGTAATTCAGCTGAAGGGATTAAGGCGGAAATGTTTCGAAGCCTGAGTTAAGTCTACAGAGAAAATTTAGGCCCTGATCCATCACACATAAGAGACTGGCTTGACAGTAAAAACCTCACTTGGCTTACAGAATAGCAGATAGAGGATCTTGCAGCTGAATTTACAGATGAGGAGATATTAGCCTAAGTGAAACGTTTAGCAAATGGAAAGGGGGCATGCCCAGATGGGATACCTGCTGAATTTGATAAAACGTTGCTAACTGTCTTGATCCCCTTTTGGAAGCACTCATTTAAAGAGATCATTGCAGCAGGCAATGCAATCCTGCCCTCATGGTATAAAGCCACTGTGGTAATGATACTTAAACCTAGGAAGGACACCAAGTTGGCGGACTCCTACAGGCCGATATCCATCCTTATTTGTGATAAAAAAATATTCACCGGGATTTTAGCTAAAAGGCTTTCACAGGTTATCCCAGATTTGATCCATTTTGATCAGAAAGGTTTTGTTCTTGGGAGACAGCTCCATGAATTGACACATCATTTAATTGCCACAGTCGATATGGTGGAGACTTTTAATCTCCCATTAACAATTGCCACAATCAATGTGGCTAAAGCATTTGATAGGTCAAATTGGAGGTATTTGTGGGAGGTATTGCAGTATTATGGGTTCAGTAGTAACATGATTAGTACCATAAAAACCCTATGTAAGGCTCCACAAGCTAAGATTTTGGTAAATGGGGGAACTTACCACTTCTTTTCAGATATCTAGGGGTACAAGGCAGGGGTGCCCCCTTCCCCGATTCTTTTGGAATTTGTATATTGAGCCCTTTGCCCACTTAATACGCCAGGACAACATTATTATCCCTTGAATCTGCAGGCCTAGCAACTAAGATAGCGTTATATACATATTACATAATCTTATATACTGCAAATCCAGAGACAGCAGTCCTCAGACTGGAGGGAAGTCCCAAAGACTTAGGGAAACTGTCTACATACCTAGTTAATAAGGAAAAGACAGAAGTGTTATCATAGTACACAAAAAGAGAGGGCACACTTCCACAGTATCAGTCCAAAATCCAGATTAGATTTTTAGGCATAAAGATCACAAAATCTCTTGAGGAATTAGTGGCAGTAAATCTTGCTAGGGTGAGTAGCAAGATAAGTCTGCTTCTTAGAAAATGGGGGAATCTCAGAGTCAGCATATTTCGGCAGATATGGGAGGGTCAATGTGGTTAAAATGCAGCTTTTCCCTAAATTAACTTTTTCCTTTAACACAATACCATTAACTTTCCCATTGAAGGCATTACAAAAACTGCAGGGTATGGTCAGTACGTTTATTTGGGCTTCCAAGTGGTTGAGAATAGCCTGGAAGAAGCTGAGGCGAAAATTAGAACATGGAGGACTGGCTCTCCCAGACTTTATACTTCACTATTATGCCTTCCAATTTAAGAATTTTAGGGCACTGGCTGGTGAATTGGATAACTCCTACATGGGGTGCCTGTTTAGAGACATATTGCAACACCTGGAGCTCATAACGTCTCATTCAAAATTGGAGACCCAAAAATCTTCAAAAAGGTTAGGTTGAAACTACTTACAGCTGCTGTAAAAGTTTGGGTATATATCAAGAAGGTCTTGGGCATCCACTATTATGCAGACCCCTCACAAATCTGGGACTCCCCTGGTACACATGAGTGGTTCAAGGACAAATTGAGCCACCTACTGGAAGGGGGAATTATCACACTTGGGGAGATTTCAGAAGGGGGAGGCCTTGATATCCTGGCATGGGTTCGCTGAATTGGCAAGTGCCGCAGTTTCTAAAGTCAAATAACTACAGCTGACTTCCTGTTGGTCTTTACAACTACTAGTGGGGACAGGGGTAGCAGAACTAGAGGCCTTCTTTGTTCAAATGGAGACAAAGACACAACTTTATAAAGACGTGGTTGTGTGGATGTTGTCATAAGTGATATCATCAGTGATGTCATTTGAGATGTCATCAGTGATGTCATGAGTGATATCACTGACCATGTCATGAGTGATGTAATATGTGAGGTCATAAGCAGTGGATTGCAGGGACGTAAGTTATAGTTAGCTCGGATAACTATAACTTATGCATATTTTTCCACATGCATATGTGTGCATCCGACACATATGCAGTCGAAATGCACACACAGGCCTCGATATATTTGGAAAAAGTACTCACCACCGCTGCAAGATCTCAGCATCCACACCGCCGGCATTATGGTCAACTCGTAATACAGCGGTATACAGACAACCAGCGCTGTGGGCTTCTGGCACGCACGGCTGCAGTTCATGGGTGGTGGGACCGCCAAACTTGTAAACAGGCCTTTATTCTGGAGAAAAGTGTCAACTCCTATGAGCACAAAACAAAACAAGGACATTGCGTTCTTGTATGTGTCCCTGAAACTAACAGTGCAGACCACAGAGCAACAATTTCTGACTATAATAAATGCGTATGTGTTGTGTTAGACGAAAACAAGTTCAAACAACCACTTTGGAGTGATACTAAGTCAAAAAGGAAAACTAAAATGAAGAAAACATGCAATTTCTATCACAGGATCATGTGTAGTAATAGATGAAGGACCCTGTCCATCGAGATTTAGCCCTTAGGCTAGAACAGTGGGTGAATGTTCTCCTTTCACATGTCGTACCTGCCACATTTATTCAGTAGAGGGTGCATTGATGCAGTTCTGTCAACCCATGAAATAGATTTTACAGTGTGTGCTAACTTTCCCAATACGCACCTAACATAGCAGAAGAGTTGGACCATATGAGGGAGGAGGCAACTCTCATGCTGTTTGATGGACTTGATAGTCCTTCAGATACCATGGTCTGAACAACCACCAGTATGAAAAGTCTCCAGTAGTCACAGCTCTTTCTACCATTAATGTCATGACAGCCAACTCCATCCCCTGCCAATGTATGAATATTTGTGACTGGGAATTTTTTGTAAACTACTAACCATTGTTCCTCATTCTGCCAACTTTGAGGTATATCTGGTTGAAGCTCCTGCTGGCAATGTCCACAACCAAATTAGGCTTCCCACAAGTTCTATGTCGAATAATATCCAAAGCTACCTCAGAAGAAGGTGCTCAACATTAAGAATATGTTCCCAGAGTTATTTTGCAGCATTGACTTATTAAAAAACAGACAATTCCACTTGCACATAACTGAAAAAGTTCAGCCTTTTGCCCAATACTTCAGTGGTATACATTTCAGCATCTAAAATATGATAAAGTGGAAATCAAATATCTTCTCAAGCAGTATGTCATGGTGCCAGTGGAAGGGCAACTCCTTGGGACTCTCCAATAGCTAAAGTTTCAATGCATCATGCTGTAGAAAAACTCTTCATATGTGTCAATATATTCCAACTAAGTCTGGTCATCCAATGTGAGAGGTACATACACCTAGAATACTAGAGATGATCCATCGACTGAATGGAGCTCAATTCTGTTTAAACCTGGATCTCACCAAAGGATAGATGCACTCTGAATTTGAAGAAAGTTCTCATTACATTACCGCCTTTGCTGCTCATTGTTGCTTTTTAGGTATAAACATCTACCTTTTGGTGTGTCTTCTGCTGCCAACATTTTTCACGTGGAAATTCAACATGCCATACAAGGAATATCAAGTTGTCTAAATTGCAGCAATGACATCATGTGCTGCAGTAAGCCAAAATCTGCCAGGCTTTGAAATAAACAAATCTCCCACTCAACAAAGTGAAGCATCGCTTTGTAAAAACTTATTTAAAATTCAGTGGTCACAACTCTTAAACAAGAGGGCATGCCCTCTTATCCAGACAGAGTATCTTCTCTCATATTAGACTCTTCGGGGCATATTATAAAGCCCAATATCGCCACTTTAGCGGCCGTTTACGGCCAAAAAGCGGGAATTTAAATATCGCTCTATTATCAAGGACACGCTAACAGGCTTTAGCGCGTGTATCCTTGAGATAGTAGCCGTTTTTGATCTCACTTTACATGTCAGCGATATACATCGCTAATGACATGCAAAGTGGGCGTACCTCAGCAAAACTACATGAGAAACACTCACGAAATCAGCTTCCCGATATTTACAAGGCTGCACCGGACCCGCGATGCGGGAATAAAAGGCGCGCTAAGCCCCCATTATCGCAGGATTTTAACTCCTGCTTGAAATCTGACTTAGCCATCTCTTCAATGGCAGGTGGATTGATGGGCTAAGTACACCATTGCGTATCATCAAGCATTTCCTTTACGCTCTTGATTTATCGCAGGTTTTCACCCGCTATTGCGGTTTATCGCTGGAATTCACATCGCCTGTGAGCAGCGCATTGATAATACGCCACTAACAGGGCGATGTATTCCTGCGATATGCGGCGATAAAGAAAACAGCGCTATACTCGGTTTGCGATAAATATCGCAGATCGTTGCTAATATGCCCCTCTATCTCAAAATGCTCTTCGCTCTTTTGTAGAGCTAGCTAGTTTCTGTGTCCCTTATGTCCCAGGCATTCGTTAAATGTTTAAATTGGGTACTCCAGTCACACAAATGTCTTCCAGAAAATGTCAAAAGGCATTCTAGAATCCACTCCAGAGCTGCAGCTGCTGAAGCGCCGATGCATTTTGATCCATTTCGCACACTGGAGTTCAGGTGGAAGAAATTCCTTTTGGATTCATGGCAATTTTGACTCTAAACCCCCACTTCAAATAAGCACATGTGGCCGTTGCAGTCTTTAAGGCTCTGAATTTCTGTCTCCAATTTTCATCCTGATACAACACCATCAGCAGCAAAAAAACATCTTCTCTACTTCAGTAGACATTGTCTTACTGTTCATGTGCACTCAGCAAGAAGAACATTATTCAGGCATTGCAAAATGACTTTACTCTGTATGCTGTGGCTGTCCTTCATCATATTCAGAGATGGAAAGGTTTGGAGTCCACTCCTAAGCTACTCATAAGCTACACCATCATTGTTACCCCAAGGCATTCAAGTTATTTAATTATATTCACAAGCAACTTCCCAGACAATATAGCATACTAAAGTTAAGAGGAACTCATCTAATTGTACTTTGCTTGCTGCAGATTCAAATCATTTAACTAGCTCATGAATGCCACAGGAATCTAGTAGCTACCAATAAGGTGCTGCATCAGATCTGGTTCCTATTCCTCAACAAACTGTGGAGAAAACAAGGGTGACAGGCTACGTGTGCCAGACCCTTTGAGCCTTTGGAGTGACTGTGCTCCAGAGCCCTTACAGGTGTCTCAACTTCCAACAAGTGTGTAGATGGAAGTTGTGATTGACTTTTTAGATCCATTGGCATTGGGCAACATCTGCCAGTAGTGGTCGACAAATGATTGCGCTGCTCAGAAGTAATGGCTGTCTCAGATGCAGTGCTGTCAGTATTCAACAAAGTCATTGCACATACCTTCAGAATTGTTCTAACTTACAAAATGGAATAGCTTGGGCCACCCATCCGTAAGCCCCTTATGGGCTTCCCCTAAAAGGAGGGAGAGGAAATGCTTGGCTGGCGGAAACAAGGCAAGGAGAACCACGCATGCGGCGCTAAGGAGGACACTCTGCTCTGTTTTCTTTACAGTACAGTGTAAACTTTATTTGGCTCAATGCAGAACTATAAAAGCATTTTTTAGGACCAAATACAAAATGAATTCATTTCAGCATATAATGAAAACATAAAGTGTTATACATACATACATTTCAACAATTTCAGCTCCCGCCATTGATCCCACTAATAAATATTATTCTCTTAAAAAGCAGTTAAAAGTAGAAGAATTAAATTAAAAGTTCATTAATTGGCTGTTTGCAGCTCAAGTGTAAAATACAGGCGTGGATGAGGTTGAAAAGTGACATATGTGAGTCTAGTTCACAAAAACCACTAAAGGGTCCACCAGGTTCACTAACATTTATAATGGAAATGCATTTAGATGATTACTTGGCAGGTCGCAAATTTGTTTTTTCTAGTCATGACGAAAAGAGTGCAATCAACGAGCATTATGTGTAGAGTACTAGACATTTGTTCTAAAAAATCGATCCAAATATAGGGTTGGCTCGGGCGCTCACAAGATGGCTGCCAGCTGATACAGCTCCTGCTCCCCAGTCAGAGTTTAACATATCTCTTTGACCGGAGACACATTTGGCCTCTCTCCATAGAAGCAGGATGCAGCTTGGGGGCAGGGGACTGCGGTTGTGAGTCCATTTTGATGATTTCAGCACCAACCTTCATGTTGCCTGCTCTCCTGCTTTCACTTGCAGCAGACCATGGCCAGCGTTTTCTCACCTTTTTCACCACTGACAGGAATCTGAGCGCTTGCTCGCTCCCTGCAAGGTTGCTCCTTTCTTTAAGGTGAATATCTGGGTCCTGCCCGCTCAAATAATGAACAAATCTTTTGAAATGCACTAGTTTCTTTTCCTGAGGATTTTTCTCCCTGCATTTAATGGTTCCTCATTCCACAGTAAATCTGCTAGGATAGCTCTTATCAATAAGCCTTGTGATATCCCCTATATTACCATTGGTTTGCTTTTGGCAGTTTTGGTCACTCATTGCAGACATTGGCAGTCACTTTCTCTTTCCACTTCACTGTTGGTTGTGCTTCTCTTCATAATGGCTACTACACCTTCAATATTGCAGCTGGAGGTAGGACTCCTTTGAAGTATGGTTCTCGCACCAACGCTACCTCCATTACAGTCAAGGAGATTCCTGGTGGAGGCAATAAAAGACTTAAAAAAGACCCCACTTCTCCTAGGAAATCTCTCTTCCCAATTACCATGGAGGAATTAATGGATGAGCTCAAAATATTGAAACCTTTCATGATGGAAACCGATACCACCGTTCAACGTCTTGAAGACAAATGGTCTCTTCTCGAGTCTAGTGTTTCGGATATAGAACTTCATATTGCAGAGACTCAGGATGTAACTTCAAAAGTAAACATAATGGCCGAGGGGATTTATGCCCTCAAAAGACTTGTGCCCCTCACTGCATGCTATGAATGCAAGATATGGCCTTATCCATCCATGTATCTTCAAGGTCACCTACAAAGAAAGGACCACCTCTTTTGACTCCCCAGCCTAAATTAAGGAGTTCATTCATTTTCACAAAAGAGAAGCTATAGACACTAGTGGCACATGAAGTTCCATTCACACTTTGTTTCTTCTGTTTCCGATTTATATTTTTCAATGGGCTGATAATATTGAATTGATGCCTCTGTTTTCTCATTAATGTCTTCTCTCCTTCTGTACCCCAGGTCCCCTGCCTGTTGCTATTGGTGTCTTTAAATTTGTTCAGTGTTCAGATGTTGTCTAGTCTCCTTTCAATCGAATGTCCACCCCAAGCCTCCCTCCCTGAATGGGTAAGACTCCATTCTATAGTTTATGCAAGTCCTATATTGTTGTATTTTGCATCTGTCCACACCTCCTTTTCCTTTGTTTTTTTTGGGGAAAACTTTCCTTTCTCATCTTCAATCAGTTACTTTTCTAATTTCTTATTTCTCGGACTGGGTTTTCAGGACGGTTCATCCCCCATGGTGCTCCTCTACTCTCCAGCTCCAATTTTTTCTTTTTCTCCAATTATCCTTCTTTGGTTCAAGTCCTTCTGACTTTTCGCTAGACTTCTATGTTTTACTTCTTTCCGGTCTACTTTGGACTCATTCCTTGCTCTTTTTTCCCTTAACTTCCTGTCATCATCCTTTCTTTTTTATTAACATGTTGCCGTGTTCCGTTTTGACAAGTTGGCAGGCTTTCAGTTATGCTGTAATATTTTTTTCCATTTTTGAAGAGGTTGCTGTTTTGTATCTTTTGCACCAATTTTCTTTCTGCATAGATTTAGAATAGTTTCTTGGAATGTCAAAGGCCTTCGGAGCCCTATCAAATGACAAAGAGTACTCACATTTCTCTCTAAACTCAGATGCCATGTTGCACTGTTACAAGAAACTCATCTTATTGCTTATTAGCTCTGTTTATTGTTCTCCTGCTGTTTATTATAAATTGCATAATACTTTATCTGTCAATATTTTAAAGCAAGAAACTGATGTGAATGGCAGTTGGCTTCATTTAGATACAATGAATAATAGGTGTCCTCACTCCTTTTTTAATGCCTATGGGCCTAATGGGGTTGACTCACACTGTTTGGGATTCACTTTCAAATAAAAGAATATTGGTCATGAATGTCAATCTCGTTATGGGTGGTGATTGCATTCAACTGTTTGACCCTTTCTAGATAGAAATTCTGCTTTTTCGAATAGATCCCTAATAATATGCAAAAGGCTTTTCCTAGAACAGTCTCCCATAGAGGTTTAGTTGATGCATGGCGTATTTATAATCCCGATCTTTTAGAATATTCCTTTCTTCCTCCACCCACCATTCCTTCTATAGAATAAACTATATTTTTCTAGATAAACATCTCACACACATTTAGATCCATGCTGAATTAAGCACCATCCATATCTCCAATAACGCCCCAGTGATAATCAATCTGGAGTCTAACTATTCGCCTACTCACACTAGTAGATGGCGTTTTAATAAGTGGTTGCTACAAGATCAACAGTTTGTCACAGGATTTGAGCAATTTATCACCGAGTTCTTTGACAATAATATTAGTGCAAATGTCAAGTTTCACCATGTCTGGGACTCTTTAAAAGCAACAGCACAAGGCTAAATTATTGACTATGTATTTTTTTTTTTAAAAAGGCCTTTGCCAAGGAATCCTCTACTCTCCTACAGCACATTAAGAAACTAGAACACAAATACTATTATTTGTCACATAAAGAAGTTTTAGATCAACTCATTCAGACCAAACTTAAATTTAACAGAACTTCCATCAATAATGCAAGTAGCGCTCTTTTAAAAATCAATGCTATGTACTATAGCAGATCGAATAAGGCTGGAAAGTTGCTAGCCAATTATCGAAAAGTCAAAAAACCAAAGTCTAAAATAGAAGTAATTCATGATGCCTCTAGTAATCAATTTTTCAAAGATGAGGAGAATATGTCTCATTTTGCTGAAATGTACTCCAGATTATACACAGAGGACACATTCCACTCATGATTCCCAAGATTTATTTTTCCTTACAATTCCAAAATTACAAGCCCTACAGATTGATTTTTATCCATTGTAGGCAGACATCTCCTGTGCTGAGATACGTATAGCCATTTCCAATCACCCAAAGGACAAAGAACCAGGTCCGGACAGTTTTACGGTTGAATTCTACTCTAAATTTTCTAATTTTCTGGTATCCAAAATTCAATTACTTATTTAACATCTATTAGTCTGCAATACTATAGTTGTTTTTTTTTGGAGGCTATGATATGTCTAATTCCAAAAAAAGATAAGGATCTGACTGAGTGAAAAAACTATAGACCAATTTCCCTTATCAAATGCAGATTCCAAACTGTTCTAAAAAATGTTGGTGCTCCGTGCAAATGTGCTAATTCCTTCTCTCGTTGGTATTGAACAGTCTGGTTTTGTCAAAGGCTGAAACATTTCCGACAATTCCCGCACTTTCCTAAATATTATTCATCATGCTTCTAGAAGCAAAATCCCTATAGTGGCAGTCACCGAAGCTGAAAAAGCTTTTGGCCACGTAAATTGTGAATTCATGTCAAAGCACTCAAATGGAGGTTATTGCCCCAGATTACTGCAGTATGTCAAAATTCTCTATGCATCCCTTCTACTTCGGTATTCACTAACAGCCTTCAGTCTCAATATTTCCCCCTCACTAGAGACACCAGACAGGGATGCCCCCTATCACCATTACTTTTTATACTTGCTTTGGAACCATTCTTGGAAACCATATGAAGATCCCAGATTTAAACTGGTTATAATCATAGAAAATTAAATCTTAAAATCACTGCTTATGCAGACAATATTTTACTTTATGTTTGCAACCCTCATACCTTTATTCCTGAGTTTCTTCAATTGTTGTCTTCTTACTCTTTGATTTCTCGATACTGACAAAACATAGTCAAATCTTAAAGAATGCCTCTCGACAAATTCTGTCTCAAAGTTATGTTTAAGGATACAGGTTTCCTGTGGAATTCCTCTAGGATCAAATGTTTTTGTACTCCCCTTCGATTAAAGAAACCATTATGGCTAATATAGAAGCTCTAAAAAATAGGATTGCTACCCTTGCTGTTCAATGGTCCCCTTCATATCATTCATGGTGGCTTTGACTGTTATCTTGCTATTCTTTTGTTTCTGGATACCTACTTAATATAGACAAATCCGAAATAATGCCTCTCAACAAAATCTGTCTCAAGGATATGTTTAAGGATAAAGGTTTCCTGTGAAATTCCTCTAAGATCAAATGTTTAGGGATTTTGTACTCCCCTTCCATTAAAGAAACCGTTAAGGCTAATATAGAAGCTCTAAAACATAGGATTTCTACCCTGACTGCTCAATGGTCCCCTTCATATCATTTATGGTGGGGTAGATTAGATACAATTAAAATGATGTTGCTGCCTATTATTAACTTCTACCTGCTGATGCTTCCTCTTTGGTTACCTCACACCTTCTTCGGATCAATTGACTGTTTACTATCCAAGTTCTTATGGAATAAGCGACCGGCTCGGATTTCCATATCAAAACTCAAGAAGCCTAAAATAAATGGTAGCATCATTTTCCTAGCTTTACACAATATCATTCTGCCTTTACCCTCAAACAGATTTAGTCCACTTTAGGAACATCACCTTCTGCCTCTCCCCCCTTGCTCTGGCATTCCATTGAGCTTTCTTCAATCTCCCCTTTTTCATTTCTTAAATTTTCCCTTATTGCTCAAACACCTAGTTATATGTCTTTCCAGTCATATTACCAAAATGTTTATCTCTCAAATATACAAACCTTCTCAGCTGCTATTATCTCCTATCTGGGACAACCCTAACATCACCATAGCCAACAAAGTTCTCAAGTGGTCTCCCTGGTCGGCCAATAGTATTTCGTTGATTTCCGAGATCATCTCTAATAATCAGTTTATCTCCTTTGAGGAATTATGCAATTGCTTTAACATTCCCTCCTCATATTGACCTAAACATGCCCTTCTCTTAGACATTGTTAGACAAAATGTTATAGATCCTTCCTCCACTTCTTCTCAGTCTCTCTGTGATCCTTCCACACCTCACGATTTCTCCACAGAAGTCAAAGCTTCTTTTCTATATAAACAACTTTCTACTTCAGATTTAGATGGAGCTAAAACTTAAATTCAAGTCTCTTGGGAAGAGGGCCTACAGTCCACCTTCTCCATTTCACTATGGAACAAATTATGGCTTAAAATACATCATAATTCTCACTCAGCCAGAACCACTGAGAACATGGTTTTCTTTTACAACAGGTTGTTTCTAACTCCTTGCTCTTTATTCAAAATGAAACGTTTGAACAATAATAACTGCTGGACCTCCAACGCCTCTAACAGAGACTTTCTTTGTATGTTTTTCATTGTCCAAAGGTCTCTTCCTTTTGGAAGCAGGTATGGCACAAATGTTCCCAACTCTACTCTATTTTGACGCCCTACTATATTGCCCATCTATTTCTTGCTGGGTGTTCCCGTATATGGTCCGTAGACAAGGTTATGGGCAAGTTGGTGGATGTTCTTCTGGCGGTGGCCTAGTATGGTATTACCTCTGATTGGAAAACTTTAATAATGTTTCTTTTTTAACATGGTGGAACTTGATCTGTCACAATTATAGATTCGCTACTGCTCACTCACCCACGCTATTGGCAGCCATTAAGAGAGATTTACTATGGCTGCCTTTTACTTCTTACTTATCAAAGCCTGATACCATTAATATTAGAAATGTTGACTTTTCCAAACCTCCCTGTATTACACTTCATATCCTTCCTTCAATCTCACTATATAGCTCACTGTATACCTCTTGCTTATTTACTACCATCATTTATATGCCATTCTCTTCTTCTTTTTATTTCCTTATAAAAACGTATGTGTTATGAGTAGTTTCCCCTTTCATTTTTCCCCTTCTCATTAAAAAAATATAAAAACGCATAAAATGCTACTAGTTATATGATGCAAAATTTGTTTTCTTATTAGTGTCAGAGATATGTCTTATTTTACATTGATCAAATAATTGTTTTGCTTGATTTACTTATTTCTTCTTTCAAACCCAATGGCGTTATTACTGTTACATGTCTCATCTTTATGTAGGTTTCAATATTTTGCTATATTTTAATATGTTGATTCCATCAATAAAGCATTTTTAAACTTAAAAAAAAAATCCATTCAAAAACACATTGTGATGGCCTTCTTACAAGCCCAACTCGTCCTTGATCTTATTCATTTGGGTTACTCATTGCACATTGCACATACCTCTGCATTATTGTAAACGGCAGTGTTGGTAACTGCTACATGTTTATAAAATAAATTACAAATTCAATCCCCCTCTGTTTCCACAGTAGCCCGACTGCCAGCAGAAAAGGACTCAGGCTAAAAATAATATGGTTAGATATGTCACTTTTCAATAGTCTTAGGGCTTGGTAATACTGTCTAAACCTTAAGTTAAGGCATAAGGGACATATCCATTTCCTTCTGGGCTTCACATATGCTGGGTAAAACAACAAAGCATGTGCCACTTTCTCTCTATGCTCTGTTACTCCATGTTTGGAGGTCCTGCTTTCCCCTTACTAATTGTACTGCAACAAAGGGTCTCTTGGGGTGGGGGATCTTGACCATTATACGTCCAAACTGCAATAAACGAATAAAGGTTTCACAAGTCCTTCTTTGTTTGTGGGCCTGGGTGTGGACAGTCAGATAGTTTTAGCTTTAATTAGAACCCTGGCACGTGGTGATCTGATATATTTTGTTTTGTTCTTTAAAATTTAAGGTGGATTGTACAATCTTTCCTTATTGTTTATCCATAAATTACAATAGTAGATTTACTCTGAAGGCGATGCTGACGTATGTATTTAGGAGAAACGCGATATATTCGAACACCAGAAATAGCAAAGGAGTACATTCAGAAACACATAACCCAGCTGGCTCATCTCACTACACACAATGTGCAATTATTACATTGCACTGTTGAATTCCCCCTCAAGGCGTGTCTGGAGCATAGAAAGCAATGCTATTTCACCAAGGTGCTTTTTACAAACAGATCTGGTGAAACATTGTGATTTCCAAAGAATGTTACTGACACTGCACATCTAAACAATTTTATTGAAGATGATATGCCCTCAAGTAAAAGACTGGTATAACTGAGATCACGTCAAACACTCCTTGTGGCCATGACACTCCTTTTATGAGACACTGCACTAGCGGAACAAACAGCATTATATTACTAATTACAGTGCATGACATTTTAAATTATGTTATTGGCAGTATAAACCTCATAGCACACTATTTTATTCAATGCAAGGCTGTACACTCCATTGTACACTGAAATAGGAGACTGCGCAGACCAAAGATCAGTTCCATGAACTATAGAGTGCTTAACAGCAGCCGCGGCCACTGCAGGTAAGAGCGGTGAGGCTGTGGGGCCAGCTGGGTGGGGGGATTTCAAGAGATGACCACAAGGGAAAATTAAATAAATAATACATTTTTCCTCGTGGTCGTCTCTCGAAATCCCCCTTAGCCAGCCCCACCGCTCCACCGCTCTTACCTGCAGCGGCTGTGGCTGCTTAACAGTAATTGTACATACTATATGTGGAAACATATATACAAACTAAAAATTAACATTTGAATGCATCTCACGTCTTTCCCTGAGATGAACCTTTACGTGAAAGCACCTCACTCCAGATTCACTTTGACCGTCTGTGCATACCTGTTTCCCAAAATGAACAAATCCAGTCTGATTTAATCGCACATAACCCGATCTAGGACAAGCAGTTTTGATTGTGGATGCTGATTGGCCAAAAGAAGGCTGACTATACTCTGTGTTTGTGCTGCTCGCATAAACTGTTGTTTCCTGCAGTCAGAAAGTACAACAACTTCATATAGTTCAGTATGGGACCTGCATCGGTAGATTGGGAAATTTTGCCTATTTATTTTGAAAATGGATTCAATTTATTTTCTCTAAGTCTTTGTTGGAAAGTGGATTATTAGTAGGGGCAAATGTATATCTGCCACTGGCAATAAGGCCACTAACACATGATAGGACTCAGCATAGGTCTTAGAAAATTATTCCCATGCTCAACCTTTGGTAGCTTGGCTGCGAGCAGGCAGGCTTAACTTCAAAGACAGGTATGTAAAGCATTTAAAAACACCAATTCGGTAAATAATTAATACACAATGCATAATAAAAATCTAACACCAATTTATAAACATAGGAAATATTTTTATCTTTAAAATGACACCAAAACGCCAAAAATCTAATGTAGGGAATCGGAGATATGAATTTTTAAAGATTTATCACTCTATAGCACTTAGAAACCTATAGCACCATATTGGGACATCTGGTCGCGATAGACCGGCTCAAAGTCAAAGTTTCAGGCAGACCGTGATGGATCCCTGAGCGGCTACCCTTCGCGGTAGGTCCCGGTCACAGTTTTTACCTTCGGACTTAGAAACGTTTCTGGAGCTTTTTCTCGTGGGGTCCCTCGATGCTCTTCACCAGGCCGGATTCGGTGAGAGTTCGCCGGCTTCGGATTTCTTCTACTCCTGGTCAAACTCTAGAAGTCGGACCTACGGAGCTTTCAGCGGGACGAACCTGGATGGCTTGGCCGGCTCGCGGTTGAAGGCAGGCGGCTTGGCTGACCAGGTTGAGTCGGTCCCCCTATGGAGCTTTTTTCCAAAGTTGCTCCAAAGTTCTCCAAACTCCTGGAACTTCTTCCTGAAGTTCCCCAAAGGGTCCCAAAGTGTCTCAAACTCACTCCAAGGGTCTGGAAGCTCCAAGATGGTCCTTGAAAGTTGAGGACTTCAGTTCCCACAATCCACTTGGACAAAACCCTTACAAATCCACTGGTAGTTTTCCAGGATGAGGATTCTTGGTGGTGATGATCCAGGTGAGCTCTGTTAACCTGCAGCTTGCAGGGAGTCCACTCTTTAGTCTTTTTCACAGCAAGGTAGTCCACAGGGCTGTAGTTCCAGATGGTGCAGTCCTCAGAGGGCGTGCCTTAGCAATTGCACATCCAACTTCTCAGCATGGCACAACGTCTTGCTTTCTTAAGTTTCAAGCAGCAGATCTGAGGGGCTCTGCCCTTCTCAGATACTTATTCCAAGTTCTCTGGGTCAAGCAGGAGGTCACTACTGACCAATGGGGGCAGGGTAACTCCCCAAAGATATTACCACATCCTGACGAGTGTGGCATTATTTTGTCCCAGAGTGCATTAAATCTTCCAAATTCATAATGGCTGATTTTCCAGCAGAGAGTTAAGAGCTGGCTAAACACACCCCGTAGGATGGCTATTTCCATAGTCCCTCCCCATTGCATCTGCTCATTCCTTCCTTAACCTAGCATCTGGCTTGGGGTCAAAAGTTTAGAGTTGTAAATGACACTGGTTTCTTCCCTCCCCTGTGAAGACCATGGTTTACGACTCCTCCCCCTGCCTGGCATTCCTGTGGAACAGCACACTGCCCTCCCAGAAGAACTGGATAACCCTAGGGCTCTTTATCACCTCTTCAAAGCAGCCTGGCTAATCCACTTAACTCTGACCAATCAGGACAGACCCCTGGAAGGCTGAATCTGGACCTACAAACAAGAAAGTCTTATAACTTCTTGTCTGTACATTTTAAGAGAAATTCAACAATATCATATTGTTGGATTTATCACTACCATTCTGGGAAGTCTTTGAACGGAAGTTCTATCATTCTCCTATCAGGAGTTATTAGTTAATAACTTCTTACCATGTTAACCTATGTGGCATGGGATTTGCAATGGGAAAAAATGACTTGGGCCATTTTTCCAACACCAGGACTTACAAAAACATATTTTATAAGTACTTCGCCTATATCTACAGGACCCCCACCCCACGGATCACTTAGGGGAGATTTTAGGGGTTCTGAATCTGTAGAAATATTGCAGATCCTCCCTTATCAAAGTCGAATTTGGGCAGCACTTTATCACAATGTGGGGAGTGAAATGTGAAATTTCACTTAACCCAGGGCATATAAAACTAATTTTATAAGGGTCCACCTTATAAATACCTGCCCCCCCCACCCCTGGGACACCTAGGGGAGACCCTGGGGGTTCCTAATATGCCAAAACATTGTAGGTTATCCATTTTTGAGTGCCTTAAACACCAAAGTCGAGTTTGGGCACAATTTACTTTTTAAAAGCAGTCCTGGAACCCAGGGCTGCTTTTAAACTGACCTCAGGCTTCAGCAGTGCACACATGCAAGTGCAGAAAAGGCTGCTGGCCTGTAAACTACCGTGCCCTACTATATACTAGGGACTGATAGGTAGTTTCAATCCCCCTGCCCTATTATGTACTAAGGTCTTATAGGGTAGGTCATGCCAATCACAGGGGTACCCCAACCCACAGTGTACCCTAGTGTATGTAGGTGTTTTCACTGTATTCTAAATGTGTCTCTTTCAGCATAGCAGTGGCCCTGGGCCTGGTTAGGCAGAGCCCAGGGTCAGTCAGAGTCAGTTACCACCAGTACCAGTCAGCAAAAAGTTGGGGGGTGCCCAGGGCACAGGATGACTTTGCAACAGTCTTGTGTTGTCATCTATTTGAATCCCAGAGAGCGCAGGGATGATATTTGGAAATTTGCTTCTGAACTGAAGTCTGCAGTCAGTTTGAGGCTTCATTACAGAACGCTTCCATAGGCACGGGGGCTACAACAAAACTCTTTGGACTACCTCCTGGTCAACCCAGCCCTTTATCTTAAAGTAGTGAGAATGGCCAACACAAGGGCGACGAGAGTGCTAAAGAAGGGGAGTTTAAATTGTATTCTTCTGGATTACTGAACTTCGGATCCACTTTTGTTTACATATTTGTTCAATTTGTCTACTGTCCTATGGGTGCTGGCAAACTTTTCCAAAAGTCACCCGGTAATTGTTGCTGAAGGTACTGAGATGGGGGAGACTCGTCGGTCAAGGTTGGATGTAGTCTCTATACCATTGGTCATTAAAACAGATCTACAAACACACGGAAAAATACATGAATAGTTGGAGATTTAAAGACACAGTGGAAGGTGGGGAGGAAGAAGGTGTGATATCAGCCTGGTAAGAGGTGACTGAAATTTTCATCTGAAAGATAAAACAGTACAAGATAGTCAATACTGCAATAAAAGAGATATGAAGGTTATTTTTACTGTTGCATGTGGGTGATGCCATTGTGCCTAATAGCTTGTGTATATTCTCAGGAAAGAAATGTACTTCAGATCCAGGGACGTTGGTCAATCCTTTAGTTTTCCATTGCATTTTTCTTTCTATTCTTTATACTTTTATGTTTTTTGTGTTTATTTTTGTGTGTTTGACCTATTTTTTTATGTCATCATAATTGATGGTCAAAAATACCTTTTTTCACCAGTACTAATCGTATCTTCCTGAGTTTGCATGAAGATTGAAAATTGTATCTTTACTTGTCCCTTAGGAAGTGAAGCACCCATACATTTCCTTTAAGATGAAACAAGATGATTATAAAAAAACGACTAGCGTAAGCAATCACACACTTTTTTTCTGTTATTTTTTGCATAAGCTTGCAATTAAAAAGAAATATATAAATAATCATTGTACCAGCTTGGTAAGCTTGGACATATTGGTTTTCCAGTGTTTGTTTGTTTTCTGGGGCCGTATCAAGGAGTTACACATGTGTGACACAGATAGACAAGATCCTAAGAGCGCTTTGCCTTCATTTTCAAAAGACATTCCATGTCCTCCATCTGATTTGATTTGATTTGAGCATTTATATAGCGCGCAACTGCCCAAAGGCGTCTAGGCGCTCAAGCCTGGTAAAACTGTAAAGTTGCCACATAGACCTGGGAATGGGGTTAGTTTACGAAAAGCCAGGTTTTTAGAGCTTTTCTGAAGGCTAAAATTGTTGGGCTGATTGCGTAAAACAAAAATACTAGTCTGTTTCAAACTGAACTCAGCAATTGCTATCATTTTCAAAGCTTATCTACGGCGTCCCATTTACCGTGAATATGTACCTCCTTACGTGTTAAATTGAAAACCATTATACAAAATACCAAACATTTTAACACAGAGCGCAGTATTGCCATTCTCATTGAAAAAATAATTTTTCTTTCCAAGTTCTTTGCGGCTGTCCGAGGCCCCCGCAGGGGGCCACTAATGAGGGCAGCCCTCTAGTGCCAGCTGGGCACCCCACACCCCCGCAGGGACTCAGGGAGGAGTCCCCCAAGCCTTGGCGCAGCGCGCTAGGCGAGCATCACTTCCGGGGCATGAGGACAGGGGGAGGGGTATATAGGCCTCCCCCCACCATCTTGTCGTCCTCTTTCACGCGCCCGGACACGCCGTCTCCCACCCTACCGCTTACCCGGCGTGGTTCGTGGCAGGCAGGAGGCAGAGAATGTTGTAATGTTGTCTTTTTTCGTTGCAGGCGGAGTTACAGGGCGATCTGGAAGCAGAGGGGTACAGAAGGGTACCTCTGCGCGGCACCATGGTGGGTGCCAGAGCCAAATCCTAGGAGCCTCATGGGAGGTTCCTGGAAAACCGTGTCGGCGCCCCGTTAGTCCTTCGGGCGGTTGTGGGCCTGAACAACCGGGGGGTTTGCTATGCTACGCTCCGCCCTGAAAGGGGCGTGAGTAACAAGGGACCATGTGTCACGTGATCCGGGAAGAGGATCACCAGAAGTGGCAGCACAGATGGGGTTCGCCCCAGTGCTGCTTGGCTCATCAGGCGGGCAGGCAGCCCAGACTGTTGCCTGCCCTTGGATCGCCCGTAAGATAACCCACCATATTACATAACGGTGTATGTAATAAACCTGCAGCAATTTTACCCAAACAAGAAATGTGTTGTGTGTTTATTTATGAGCATGCATGTTACGTTGGAGGGGTGGGGTAGGTTGCCAATGCTGGTACTATGCATGTTTACGTTCAACTTACATGCTCAAAGCGCCTTTTTAACCAGTGTAAAGCCACTTTGACTAGTTTGAAGTGGGCCAAGGAGGCGTAGCCGGTCCTGATAGGTGCCCGCAGGGAACCCCTACAGGCAGCGGGAACACTGGAAGTACTCTGTGGGCCAAGACAGTGAAAAAGACGCTCAATGATTGGGCGCGTCTTTTGAAACTGGGAATCGCCCGATAGAGACAGGAGGGCAGGAAGGCCAAAGAGGTCAAAAGATGGCAGGTGCCCCTCTGGGCCACAACTGACTACCACCTCATCACATTGGAACATTGCTGCAGAGGACCGTCACGGGAAGGACATTGCCTCAAGGAACAACATTGCCTGCGTGAAGGAGCAGGGAGGACGCCCTCCTTCCTGGGAATCAGTGCCCTAATTTTTTTGCTATTTTCCTCGGCACACAGACGGGGGCAAGAGGCGATCGGCCGGAAAAACCAGTACGGCTGGGCATGGAAGTGTGCTTGCTAGCGGTATTTCTGGCACCTCTCAAGACCTGTTCATCTGCAAAAGTAGTTGGGGCTGGGGCGGCTGGGCCCAACGGACGATCAGCCCTGGATCTGAGCTGCGCAGCCTGAAGGAGCGGCAGCTCAGCGGGAAGACTTGTCTGCAGCCTTGCAGGCTCCCGTTGGGGAAAAGGTTCAGGCCCATTCCTGGAGACAATGGCACGGTAAATACATGCATGGCGACCTGACCGGTAGAGCATGAGCAGGCGGGATGAAAGACGGAAGGGGGCAGGCAGAGAAAGAGGCCTGTACGCTTCTAGGAGGAGGCGTTTAGTGTCGAGGAAGCGGGCCCAACAAGAATGAGGCACCGAACGCCTCAAAGAGAGTCTGGCCCTCAGCTGGATAAGGATCTAGAAGCCCTTCTAGAGGAGGCAAGGGCTTGGTGGCAAGAAAGGGAAAGGCTTGGATAGACGTCCAGATAGCAGCAGGCCTGGGAGACAGACCAGCATAAAGACCCAGGCAAACACCAAAAAAAGCAACAAGTACGGGAGCAGAGCCCACTGGGAGGGGCATTCAGCCAAAACAGTGCCCCCTGCCGCCAAGGGGGACATTAAAGGAGCAATACGGAGGGAGAAACAGCCTCCAGCAACACTCAGAGGAAACAAAGCAAGATCTGCCTAAGGAGGGCAGGCTGGGCACAGTAGGAGTAAGACATTGCCCCTACCAGTGGAGAACGAAAGCAACGATCTGGAGGGGTATTGCAGCGATGGCTCCAATGGGGGGCCTGTGGCCGAAAGACTATGGTGCAGCCAATGGAAATGGTGAACAACTAGCGCAGAGCGAGGGGACTGTCACACACTGGGTGTGGGAGCGGTCACAGGGGTCCCAGTGGTCCCGGGGGGCATCAGGCAGCATTGCCAACTACAGGACCCAGATGGGTGTCACAAACTCCACAGCGCAGGGGTCATGGGGACCCCATATCCCTGGAAGGAGTACCAAGGGGGGGCAGGGACAAAGGACTTCCAAGGTTAGGCATGGGGCCATGTACCCTTTCAGCAACACCCCCCTCACCCATCAGCATTTACGCCATGGTAGCAATGGGCGGGGCAGGCACGCAGTTCATCACGGGATACCACACAAACATGATGGGCCCCGAGGAAGGCAAGGAGCCAGGGACAGAAAGGTCAGGCCAGGCAACGCATAGGAAGACAGGGACAGTCAGAGACAAGCAAGTGGCATGCATGAACGTAAGGAAAACAGGGCGCAAGGGCACCACAGACAAGCAAGGGGGTGGAGGGACTGATCACAGCACCCCAGGCAGCATGGTGATGATCAGAGAGGCCGAGCAGTTCAAGGCTGGAGCAGAAGAAGGGGCGCAGGGGGACAGGGGCATGCCCACTAGTGAATACATTGGCCCGACTCCAGGGGATCCTCCTATCACAACCAGCGTAATTGGGCTAGCCAGCCTGATACCACTGGCAGTAAAAGGGGCACAGGGGGACTGGGGCAAGCCCGCTAGAGAATACATTCACCCGTCCCCAGGGGATCCTCCTATCACAACCGGCATAACTGGGCTAGCTAGTCTGATACCACTGGCAGTAAAAGGATCTGGCGGAAGGAGTACATCAACATATTTTCCTTATTGGAGGTACGCCAAGCGGCGTTGGATTTGACAACTCATGATAAAAAAGAGGAAGAAAGGAGAGATATGCGAAAAACCCAGAGTGGAGAGGTCAATAGAGAACTGGCTATGGGCCTTCAGAACCCTGGCATGCATGTATGTAGAAAAATTCCCCCAGAGCACAGCATGAGGCGCAGCAGAAATATCAGGGGGAAGCATGGCTCCGCTACAATGAGGGTTTTAGGGAGAAGATGTCATCATGGCCAGTCATAGAATGGGATCACCAGGACATAGAGGGCTTCACGAATCACATGGTGGTTGCGAGGCAGGGGGCAGGCTCTCGCAAAAACAATATTCGTCCCTCATTTTGCAAGGGAAGACACCAAAGTCAGAGGCCCCCCTGGGGGCAAAGCTGGGAAGGGGTGCACTGCAACATACTGGAAGTACGATAAAATGAGTGTAAGTGGGGGCACGCTTGCAGATTTAAACACAGTTGCAGCAACTGCGGCGGCACCCACCCGGCAGTCCACTGCAAGCAGGCAAAAGAAGCAGGGGAAAATAGGGAGCATGGCAGCAAGATGTAGTGGAGGGCGCGCGGGGTGCCCCCAAAGAAGAGGCAGGAGACTGAAGGGACAATCCTCACCCCTATCAGAGTAAGAAGACTGATTCAGTTACTAAACAGATACCCCAGCAGCAAAGAGAGACAGCCCCGCGGCTGAGCAGCAATCTAAAATCCATAAGAGACAACCCAGAAGTGGCGCGACAGAAGGTAAGAAAGGAGCAGCTAGGAAGAGTGGCAGGCCCCTTCAGCTTCCCTCCATTGGAGAATCTTATAGTGTCCCCATTTGGGGTGGTGCCAAAGAAGGAGGTAGGGAAATACTGTCCCATACACCATTTGTCATACCCTCAAGGAAATTCAGTAAATGACTGGTTGGAACAAGACAGCCGTTCAGTGTCATATGCTCCCCTAGATGAACTTGTGTATAAGATTAAGTGGATGGGAAATGGGGTGCTGCTGGCCAAAACAGACATAGAGTCCGCTTTCCGCCTCCTACTAGTACACCCACAAAGTTACCACTTGCTGGGTTTTCAACTAGATAGGGCCTATTATTATGAGTACCTACCTATGGGTTATGTAATTTCATGTGCCTTCTTTGAGGCCTTCAGCAGCTTCTTGGAATTGGAACTGGGGTCACGTCACCTGGCTGGGGGCACATACACTACTTGGATTACTTTCTTTTCATTGGCAAACCAGATTCAGAGCAATGTGGCGCTCTACTCGGCCAGTTTAAGGTGTTGGTAGCAGAGCTGGGAGTCCCTCTAGCCCCAGAAAGATCACCAGGCTATAATTTCTGGGAGTTGAACTAGACTCACTGGAAGGGATATGCAGGCTGGCCAATGACAAAGTAGAGGAGCTGTGGCAGATTATAAGTCAAGTGCTACAAAGAAAGTACGTGACATTGGGGGACATTCAACAGCTGTTAGGGAAACTGAACTTCACCAACATTATAATCCCTGCGGTGCGCCCGTTCGCCAGGCGATTGGCCTGGTTGACCAAAGGCATGACAAAAATACATTACAGGGCACGTCTCACATCCCTGAATGGATGAGGACCAACTTCCTTCAACTGAATGCCGAGAAATCGGAGAGCATGTTGTTTGGAGGTGCAGCCATAAGCTGGACTCCCAGGTGGTGGCCGGAGGAGCTGGGTACTGCCCCCTCTCCAAAAGAAGTGGTCAAGAATTTAGGAATCCGTATTGACCAGAATCTTACACTCGAAGCTCACGCCGCTACCACTGCTGGTACCTGCTTTCACACACTCAGCCTACTCAGAAGAGTATTTCCTCTGTTACCTTCCTCCACGCGAAAAACACTGATGCAAGCCCTAGTGTTAAGCCTTCTGGACTACTGTAATGCACTGTTGGCCTCGGCCAATGAGGCTTCCTTAAACAAATTACAAGTAGTCCAGAATACAGCAGCCCGACTAGTAGCAAATGCCCCTCCCAGAATGGCCTCCATTCCACTTCTTAACAAACTTCACTGGCTCCCTGTAAGAAAGCAGGTGAAATTTAAGATCGGCTGCATTGTTTTTAAAGCCCTCAATGGTCTGGGGTCTTCCTACTTGTCTGACAAATTGACTAAGTACACCCCCTCTCGGCCCTTCCGATCAGGATCCAAGCTACTCCTTTGCACTCCGAGAATTAAAAAGGCTCGCAAGGGTGGCAAAGCATTCACTCACCTTGCCCCGACTTTCTGGAACGAACTCCCCCGCCAGCTTCGCGACTGCCAGAGCCTTCCTCACTTCAAGAAGCTTTTAAAAACCTATCTCTTCTGAGGTCCTCTGGTTTGGCTGTAGCATACCGTCCTAAGCGCGGAGATACCCCTACTGGGTGATTCGGGTGCTATATAAATTAATAAATATCAAATATCACACAAGGGTTGATGGAAGACCTGGAGCAGTGGAACACATTCCTAGCTAGGTTCAATTGGACACTCATGTGGAGGGAGCCCTGGGTATCTTCTGAGCAAACGCTGCCAGGAGCCACGACTTAAGGGCAATCCTAGGCAGCACATGGTCAGCTGCCCAGTGGCCTGAAAGTTGGCACAACACGGGGATCACAGGAAATATCACACTCTTGGAGCTCTTCCCCATCATAGGCATTTATGCACCATAAACTGTGTCCCCTGAATGAGTTGAAAGGGGGGGTGATGTATGGTATGACCAATAAGGAAGGGGTGAACTAGCACGCTTGGGAGGGGTTACAAAATCTGGATTTACACCCCTAATATGTATTAGCCACACATGTTTTTTCATGTGAGGAAAATATTTTCACAGGGATCGGGAGAGGGCATTTCAGGGAATTAATGGCCTCAAAGTTTGCAAGCACACATATATTGTTAGTGGCTTAATGGGCTGTACAGTTGCCACCGATAAGCGCACTACCAGAGTATTGCATCAGTCAGTGACAGATGCAAATACTTGTTCTGGGTGGGAATGAGAAGGGTTTAGGGAAAGGTGACTGTCCTTGGGAAACATATTTCTCATTGGGGAAAAGAAAGTATACAAAGTGCAATGGCACTCATGTGATATATTGTTGCATGCATAATTGTAAACTAAGGGGCTCATTTATGAATAAGTCATGCAGTGCAGCGTAGCAAGTCATCTTGCTGCACTGCACTGCATGACAGGGAATGGGCAGAAATGCACCGTATTTAAGGCAATAGGGCGCATTCCTACTTTTTCACTTGCGCTGGCACCATTTTGGCAGCCTAGCGCCAATGCAGGCAACCTTGCACCATGGTGCAAGGGTGCCTGTGTTGCATGCAGGATCCTGAGAGGCATATTCCTCTTCCTATGTGTGCTGCAGAATTCAGCACACATAGAAAGAGGAAGTAACGAGGAGAAATAAAGATATTTCTCCTGGTTACGCCTCTCCTGGGAAGGCATATATTTTTGGCACATTCCCATGTCTACCAGTTTTGGTAAATCTGGAAATGTGTCAGAAACCATGGGAGTTGCATGGGAACACCCTCACAACACCCATGGGACACCTCCCTTGCGCAGAGTAAGGCAACGTAGCGATTTGCACTGCATTGCTTTACTCCAGAATAATGAAGCCTCTCAGGGTCGCACAAAACGGCCTTGCGCGGCTCCCTGAATCTACCTTAAGGTTTGCGTCGCACATGTACCATGTTGCGTGGTACAAATGCGATGCAAACTGCTCATAAATAGGCCCCTCAGTACAATTGCAAATGCAAGAGGAAAGGAATTAACTACAGTATTCCAGGAGTACTTCTTGAAATATGCAACTTCTTCAGTTCTACAGGTATACTCTTGAAAATCTTTGTGAAATTCCTAAAGCAGCACACATTTACTTCAAATGCAGGAGGAAATCAAAGGGAGTAACTGGCTGATTTTGTTTGAGTGAAAAGTGCCCATTTATAGTAAATGCACATACTGATGCACAGAAGTACCATTGTGCCTTTATTTTAAAAATGCTGCGTTTGTGCCCTTTATTCAAATTTTGCACAACACGCCATGCATTTTTTACAGCTACAACTCTTAAAATACATATACAAAGAACAAACATGTTAATATTCAAGTATTACTAGGAATTTGATTTGATTTGTTTTGCATAAAAAAGGGTATTCAGCGAAAACTGATCATTACAGTTAACCATAAATGAAACTTAGAAAAGTAAGATGTACAATGTTTGAAAATTCAAATGTTGAGGTGCCCACGTAATGTTAACGCAAAATCAAGTAGTGATTGCATGAAAACATTAATGTCACCAACATATAAATGCTTGCCATATGTGTTTTTTACATTTGTTCAAATGCTCCTTTGTTGCAGGCAGGGCCGGACTGGGAACCAAAACCGGCCCTGGCAAATTGCTCAGCTGGCACCGTGGGGGGCGAAGGGGTGCGGGCGAGCTGTTTGCAAAGCCCAGTTTCGGCCGATTTTGATACAGGGGGCCGATATTTCCCAGCTCTGGGTCACAAAAACGGCCCCCCAAGGGCCCAAAACTGGCCCCCACCCTGGCAGCCCACTGGGGAAATGCCCGGTGCCCACTACAGCCAGTCCGGCCCTGGTTGCAGGGATTCTGCACAAACACAGAACTATGCACAGGAATATGGGACCTTGGTGTATAGGGACTGGGTCTTCCTACCACCTTAGTACCCACGAACCCAGGACCGACTAGCTATAGTGTCTCACTAGGTCTCCCACTCACTCACAAAGAAAAAAATTAGAACACAACACTCCCAGATCTCTCAGGAATCGCGGTAAAAAGACACACCCTTTCGCTCACACTCTTGCACTGCACTTGTCCACAAAAAGATCTGACAGAGACACAAAACAATTTTAAATATTTATTTTAAGTAACGTGCCCTAGCGTGCAGTATACGTGCCACAACAAGCAGGAAAATGTATAGTACAAATATAGTCAGCATAGCAGCCAGTCTATATATCATGAAGTGAGATGTCATCATAAAAAGACAATGGAGAAAAGACTATAGTCCCTAACCTCCCTCCCCTTGCTAAGAAGAATTATTGTTATATAATAGAAGATCTCTGGGCTTTGTCAGCAGACCCCATACCTTAGCCTAAAGATGGTAGATCTACATCATAGGTGCTGTCTGGCCAGGTCTGGCCAGAACAAAATAACAAGGGGCATTGTTGTTCGACCTTGCACATAATGTTCAGTCAAAATCCCAGGAACATGCAGAGAGTGAACACAGCGATGAGTTCTCATGTGAAAGCAGTTATTGAAATATTGCAAAAAATAAAGACGTGTAGTAACGTGCGCAAAAGCAGCAGGCAAGCTGCGACGTGCTCATGTCAACTTAGTGAAAAACGACAATGTCCCCATGGGCCTCGTGACACCTTAAAGAACAGAGCTATACCACTGTCACGAAGCAAACAATTACAAAACAATGACACACATTGCAAATAAACAACAGGCACAGTTTATAAAAATACAAGTGAAAACAATACATATTGATGTTGACAACTGGAGATAATAACATTAACATGCATAAACCAAACGCTCAAAAATAGCATGCAGAAACATATGGAAAACACAAACATTGAAATAGCCACACAAAAACTAACAATTCTAATCGCGCTGCAGTACAATACCACAATACTTCACATAACATCGTAACAAAAGAGAACAAAAACTTACAATAATGTATTACATAGTCAATGGAGGAACAGTTAAGCCTGCATTGACATGTGAACTTGTTATGTTTCAATAATGTTGTCACCTTCATTTTAGAAACAAATTTATATTTTCAAATGATTCAATTGATTTATAAATTAATTCCACTGAGTTGGCAGCTGTCAGTTAAATGTGTGTGACTTAAACTGGAACTGATTGGCGCATGGTGGAGGGATAAAAGGGTGCACGTTTCCATTCAATGTTCCATTAAATATGCCTGCTAAAAAGCCAAATATCACTGAAGAAATATTATCAAATTTGTGCTCTGCTACTTTCAGAACTGTTTACCTTCATTTTTTGGTCCAGAAATGTAACACATATATTCGGTTACATTACGTTATCAGAGGTCTGGTGTGTACCAGACCTAAAGGTAGTGTATATACCTAATTGGCACATTTAATTTACATTTAAATCCCTAGTAAATGGTATTAGATGTTCCCAGGGCCTGTAAATTACACTCATTGTCCTATCCACTAAAGTAGCCTTTCAAAACATGTCTCACACCTGCCACTGAAGCCTGCTGTGCTAACTGCCATTTTGACCTTGCAAAATAAGGCGTTTGCCAGGCTTAAACCTTTCCTTCTAATGCTTATAAGTCACCCCACCAAGGTAGGCCTTGACGGAGCATAGGGCAGGGTGCATTGAATTTATAAAGTAGGACAAGTGTCCTGGTAGTTAAATACTCCTAAAGCCATTTTTCTTTAGCAGAAAGCCTATATCTCCCTTGACTAACATGAGGTTATCTTATTACATTTAATAAGTGCCCCATCATAGTCGGCCTATACTTATGATTTTCCCTGAGTCTAGCATGACCGCAAGCGGCACTTTGTGCTTTTAGGTGCTATACTTGCCTAACACTTTAAAATTGCTTATCTCCCATTCTACTGATTTAAGTTTTGTTGTTCTCATATTATTTAGTTTAGTAAAATGTACTCTATGCTGCTAAATTGGTTTGGGATTTTTCTTGTGTTGTGTTTTCACTTTTTTTACTGTTTGTGTGCTGCATAAATACTTTACGCATTGTCTCTAAGTTAAGCCTGGCTGTTTTTTGCCAAGCTACAAGAGGGTTTAAAAATAAAATTTGGCTTGTCTGCGATTCAGTGGGACTCTTGTGATAGCCAGCGTGACTCCCCTACTCCAGCAAGTGTCTTGCAAGAGCACAGGGGCCTGTGCTGGCTCACAAGAGTAACCTACAAGATCTGAAAACCATTGAAAAAAAGGGGGGGCATAAGTGTCTGTAATGGGTTGGCTGTGCACAGGTGGTTGGCTCTGCGCCTAACCCATGCTGTGCACAGTAAAAGGCTGTGTGTGGTGAGGGGGGCTACGTGCGGGGGGTTCGGCGTAGTGTGGCCAAACACATGCCGTGCTCAGCCTTTGGCAGTGCTCAGAGTGGGGTTGTCTGCCTGCGTGGGTTAGGCTGTATGCCCAGGTAGGTTGGGTGCAGGGCCAGGACTACTCCATGCTAAGCATGGACAAAGGCCGTGAATGACAGGAGTGTATGGCTGCCTTCACGGGGTTGGGCATAGGGCCTGCATGGCTGGTTGGCTGCCCATCCCTGGAGGGGTTGGGTGTAGGGCAGGCCACAGGCCAGGCCCTGAGGCCAACCAAATGCTGCTCATGGACGAAGGGAACGCGCATCTCAGGTTGGTTGCATGCGGAGGGTTGGGCGCAGGTCCTGGCCACAGGTGAAGGGTAGGTATAGTTCCATATGGTAATAAAATATTACTTTACGTTAATAAACCCCTTAAATTAACTAAAAACTAAAGGTTAAAGTGACTTTATACTTTGGTATATTATTATTATCTCACTTTGCATTAAAAAAACGTTGAAATTCACTTAAAAATGCAATGGATAAAGTAACATTAGAGTTAGGTGAAAATGTCAGTTTTGAACGATTCACTGATAGAATATCGATGTCACAAATATCGATGTTCTAAATATCAAGTAAAAAATATCGACTGCAAAAATATTGACTCCCATAACTTAACAGGTAAGTACAAAAATATTGACTAAAAAATATCGAGGTAAACAATATAGGGCCCGATTCCGATGTTGTTCGGAAGGCCTCCGAACCGGATTTGGCTTTACCGGATCCGGTTCGTAGCCCTTGTTTATGACCGAATCGTACATAAGTCCGAACGACCAAGTACGATGCGAAGTTCGCATACGCGCCGACCAAATTGTTTCAGGGACCCAAACCTGTTCGTACGACTCGTACGTTGATGAAACGTGCCACGCAAGGAGCCGGATTCCGACCGAGTACGATGCACGATTCGGACAGCCGATTCGCCTCGGTCTCAGCGAGACGAAGCAGCTGTCGAAAGCGTACTTCGGGGGGCCGTAGCAGGCCTCCCCTTCACCCGGGGCCCTCCGATTATGTCACTAGGGGGGTGCCCATGGGTCCCCCCGATCCAAGCATGCACACTGTTGTGGTCACCATGGGGTGTCTGCCACAGGGTGAACGCTTTTCCCCACCCACCCCTTTTTTGCTATGGGAGCCATTCTACGCGTCTGTACGCAGGCTCCCATAGAGTTCAATGGAAGTCCGAGCGAATCTAGTCCATATGCTTACGGACGCATGGTACTCGCTCGCTCTGACTCACGCAGCACGTTTCGTCTGGAAAGCACTCCGGATCCGAGCCATACGGAGGGCTTTCCGGACGGGTTCGGAATCGGGCCCTTAGATGTAAAAAATATCGATTTAAAAATATAAATAAAATAAAATAATATATATTAAATATATTAAATAATAATATTATTTTTTAACAAAATAAATTACATTTAATATACATTTTAACTAAATATAACAAATAAACTTAATTAAAAAAATATAAACACACAAACATAATAATTTATACATATACGCTTATTTACTTAAAAATAATTTATTAACTATTATCTTTATTTAATTTTCAAACCTTAAAATTATATAAAAATAAAATATATATATCAATAATTTAAAATAAAAAAACATTCTATATTAAATTAAAACATTAAACTATTAAAAAAAAATGTGAACTAACATTTCCCAATACAATAAATGCAACAGTAGGGAAAGTGCTGGAAAGCGGAATAATTAAATTTACTATTCCAACTCCAGTGAGTGCAACAATAGGGAAAGTGTTGGATAGCGGAGGGGAAAAAATGACTAGTCCCACTCCAAAGAGTGCAACAGTAGGGAAAGTGTTGGATAGCGGAGGGGTAAAAATTACAATTCCCACTCCAGTGAGTGCAAAAGTAGGGTAAATGTTGGATAGCGGAGGAATTAAATGTACTATTCCAACTCCAGTGAGTGCAACAGTAGCGAAAATGTTGGATAGCGGAGGGGTAAAATTGACTATTCCCACTCCAGTAAGTGCAACAGTAGGTAAAGTGTTGGATAGCAGAGGGGCAAAAATTACTATTCCCAATACAAACAGTGCAACAGTAGGGAAAGTGTTGGATGGCGGAGGGATAAAAATTACTATTCCAACTCCAGTGAGTGCAACAGTAGGGAAAATGTTGGATAGCGATGGGGTAAAAATTACTATTCCCACTCCAAAGAGTGCAACAGTAGGGAAAGTGTTGGATAGCAGAGAGGCAAAAATGACTATTCCTGCTGCAGGTGAGTGCAATAGTAGGGAAAGTATTGGATAGCGGAGGGCTAAAAATTACTATTCCCACTCCACTGAATACAACAGTAGGATAAGTGTTGGATAGCGGAGGGGTAAAAAAATGTATTCCCACTCCAGTGAGTGCAGCAGTAGGGAAAGTGTTGCATAGCGGAGGGGTAAAAATCACTATTCGCACTCCAGTGAATGAAACATTAGGGAAAGTGCTGGATAACGGAGGGGTAAAAATTACTATTTCCACTCCAGTGAATCCAACAGTAGGGAAAGTGCTGGATAGCGAAGAGGTAAAAATTACTATTCCCACTCCAGTGAGTGCAACATTAGGTAAAGTGTTGGATAGCAGAGAAACAAAAATTACTAATAACACTTAAACAGTTGAAAAAACCCAAAAAATATTACAAAAGTTTAAAAATCATAACAATAAAAAAACAATATTTTAACAATATAAATTTCAATCAATTAAACATATAAAAAGAACACATATTATAATATTAATTACATATAACAAAAACCTACAAATAATATATAACATAAATTGATAAATACATTTATAAACAATAATTAATTTAAAGTAGCAAATATTAACAAACAAAACATTTTTTTTAAACATAAATGTATTTCTTTTATTTCATACTCTATAACACCACACCAATAACAAAACACTTCAACATTTTTAATTACAATTATTTCTATAATTAACATAATTAATAATAAATTAAAAAACATCTTATTAAAAAAAACATTGATTGAGTACACAAGCTTTAACACTCTAATATCCACAACACACACCTAAGTTAAACTATAAAATAATAAAACACTATTATATATTATTTTTTTAAAACAACTATTACTATTAACAATTACTAATTAAATAACAACATTTTATTTAATACCCTCCCTTTATCCCTTTAAAAGTAAAAACAACACACAAAAAATAAACATTTACCCAAAATAAATATCAAATAATTAACATTAATTAACAACTATATATTAATTAAACACACATTACTTCCCACCCTTTACTCCTATAAACACCACAACACACACATGAAATTAATTACACAATTACCATAATTAATTACCAATTAATTAATTAAAATTAATTACAAATAGTTAATTCTTCAATTAAAAATAAATTACTTCCCACCCTTCCCACCTTTTATACCTATAAAACCTACCTCAAACAAATATAATTAATTGCACAATTACCAAAATTATTACAAATTAATTATTTAAAATTAATTAACAACCAATTATTAATTCATAAATTAAAAATACATTTCTTCCCACCATTTACACCTATAAACACCACAACATACACCTAAAATGAATTACACAATTACCATAATTATTTACCAATTAATTAATTCAAATTAATTAACAACCAATTAATAATAAATTAATTTACACATTTAACACTATAACATCTCATTTAAACAAATATGAATAAATAAAAAATAATCAATAAATTAAATATAATTAAATTACTTCCCACCCTATTCCCCTATTAACCCACAGCCCACTACAGAAGTAAAAATGCAAAACAAAATAAAACAAATGTACTAAATTTAATATAATTAAATTACTTCCCACCCTATTCCCCTATAAACCCGCAACCCGCTATGGAACTAAAAACGCAAAATTCAAATATTTTTTTTTATGCATTTAATATAATTAAATTACTTCCCACCCTATTCCCCTATAAACCCACAACCTGCTACGGGACTAAAGGCACAAAATTCAAATCAAAAAAATGAATAACTACTAAAAATATTAACACATATATTAAAAATACAAACAAATCTTATACAAAAAACATACATCACATACATATAAAATATATACCAAAATACATAACAATAATAAAAAACGATATTTTTAACAACTATATTTTTGCAAACGATATTTAACACTTCAATTTTTTTTTTTAATGATTTTTCTTACCTAAAGTCGATATACTTGACCACGATATTCTTGCTGTCAATATTCCTGACCCACGATATTAATGACTCGATATTTGTGCAACTCGATATTTTGTACTCGATATTCTGTCTCTGCACCGTTTTGAACCTAACATTTCAAACTAAAGAACTAAAGTAACTATAACTCATGCACTCGTCATGAACTGCTTACGACCTCACATATTACAACAGTCCTGACATTGATACCATCAATACGACATCAGAAATGACATAATTGGGGACAACCATGTGCACGGCGAGGGCATGAGTTATGTCCCTGTGCATGAAGCCTAAATAACATAAAACAGTTACAGCAATACCCCCGGGGATACATAGTAGCAAAGGGAGCCTTTGTTAGTGGTTCAGAAACCTGATGCTCGCTGCTCTTAAAAATGTCTGAACTGGGACAACTTTGATGCTCTGTTGTTCATATTGCCGTTTGAATATTTTGTCCTGTGTTGTATTATTTTTTGATTTATGTTAATTTGTAAGATATGCTTTAGTATCCTGAAAAAATGCATTCAAATGTGCATGTTATCTCTTTGTGGTGCCTTAATGTGTTTCACAGTATTTCAAAATGTGTAACAAAAATATGTTTGAAACACTGTAGATAATAACAAGTGATCACGTTTATTCACAGCTGTGACCACAACAACAAAAAGAATCCTATTCAAGATTACTATCACTACTGGCACTCTTTGGTTATTGTTGTTGTGTTCCCTTTCTAAAAGTGGCATTTCTAAAATAGTAATGTTAAATCCAACTTCACCAGTAAGGAGGATTAATCATTACCATTCCAAACATATGAAACATGAAAAGGCTATCCTTCTCTGATCAGGAATTACATCTTAAAAATGTATTAAGGAATTCCCAATGCTGACCTATGAGGAGGGTAGGCGTCACAGTAGAGAAACACAAAATAGGCTGTTTGTCACTACCAGGACATGCAAAACATACAAATACATGTATGTCCTACCTTTTACTTACATGGCACCCTGCCCTTAGATTTACTTAGGGCCTACCTTAGGGGTGACTTATATGTAATAAAAGGGGAGTTTAAGGCTTGGCAAGTAGTTTTAAATGGCAAGTCGAAGTGGCAGTAAACTGCACACACAGGCACTGTAGTGGCAGTCCTGAGACAGGTTTGAAAGGCTACTTCTGTGGGTGGCACAATCAGTGCTGCAGCCCATTAGTAGTATTTGAAGTACAGTCCCTTGGTATATGTTATACCATTTTATGGGGAACTTTCCAGTCCGACAAATATGCCAATCAGGTATACACCAATGTCATCATGTTTAGGAGAGAAGCGCATGCACTTTAGCACTGGTTAGCAGTGGTAAAGGGCTCAGAGTCATAAGGCCAACAAAAAGAATCAGCAGAATGTGGAGGCAAAAGGTAAAACGTCCAGGGGAAGACCATTATAAGGATGCCAGGTCTAACAGTACTCCTACCAATCTGCATCCCTATCCCTTCCACTGCTCCTTAGGTCTCTCTCATGCACCCTGCTTTCCCTATAATGTATTTTAACAATATATGCCAGCCTGATTGAAGGGAAATCTGAAGTTCACCCAGCACCCCCATCCCCCAAAACTTACTAACCAAGCTACAGCCCTACCTGTAGAGCTTACATTGGCATGAATATTTTGCTGGGCTGCTGAACATTAATACTTCAACAGCAATTCTAACCTGGGTCAATCATAGATCTCGCCAGCTGCCCAAGCAGGACAGACCACGGGTTGATCGCTAGCTGCTGCTGGTCGTCACCTTCTTTATTGTAACCATCTGACTGTCCAAAAACAATTGCTTACACTTCTTGCATGAGACAGGTTTGGCTATAGTCTAGGGTAAGGTTGTCTCAATGATGCTACATCCCTTATACGCCTCAAAGCTGGATGCACTAGGAGAAATGTACTCACAGACCATTCAACAGATGGCACAATTTATGGGCTAGCACAGCTGGCATGAATACCATGAAATTTACATCTCTGCATGGGTGAGTCTGTCAGTGTGAGTCATTTGTATGATCCAAGTTGACTGCAGTGTGCGCAGGCAGCTCATGCATGGACCTCTACCTCCATTATTTCTGAGAAGCTTTTGATTTTCACCCATATCAATCTGTACTGGTTTTTCTCTCTATACGTATGAAAAATATGATTGAGGAAGGGATATGTTTGCATGTAGTACATGTGTTGTTTATAGATTACTATTATCCAAGGCAACGATACTCAATTGATGAATGGCAAAATATGCCTTGCAAATAGTTACAGCCTTTGATAAACAGATCGCAACTACATGAGTTTAGCACATTGTGCAGGTTTGCCTGGTTGCATTAAAAACAGGTGGGTTAGTCAGTTCCCTTTCAAATGAGAATCTGGTATGATGCTACTTGCCAACGGCTGCCAAGGGCATCACAAGCTAGTCTCTTTATGCATAATCAATTGCTTGTTTAGATCCAATGTTTGTACCATGCTCATTAATTGTAAAAATCCAAATTGACTGGCTGGATTTGGCCCTCCAGTTCCATTCCGAGCCAGAATTAGAGTTGAGCTCATGAAAGTGCATATGACTTAACATTTATAACTTACTCTTATTACTTTCTTACTTGTGCGTATCTCCTAATGTAATCTCTACTTACTTCTAGTTTGCCTACTCATACTTTAACTCACTCCTACTTCTTCTCCTACTTTTACCTCTATTTACAACTTCTACCTGTCTCCAAGCATTATTCATCCACCCATGCCCAAGCATTGATCCATCAACCTCACCATGCACTCTTCTATCTTCCCACAGTTGCATCCGTCAAGCTACACATCCATACGCATCCATCGAACCATTCACCACTGCATGCATCAGCAGCCATTCAACCATCCATCATTTCAATAATACAACCACACAGCCATGAATCCACCAATGCTTCAAACAACCATCGATCTGTGTCTTGCTGTGCCCATGTGTCTTTTGTCTGACTTCACATGTGTGGGGGCATGCACACATCTCGGTATTAACTATACACATATGTTTGCATATGTGTGAGTTTTCTGTTATTGCATTTGAACAACGCCATACGGCAATTCCAACAAAGAATATGTGCACAGAAGACAAGCCATACACATTATCTTTGTCAACGCTTGTTGATTCATTTATTTTCATTGCTTTAACTGAGACATGACTACCCGAAACAGTATCCGTCTTCCACGCAGAACAGTAAACAGTCACAGTACATTTTGTTAAACTGGTCCTTCGGGGCACTGGTGTGGGACAAGATAGAAATGCTATTTCACTAAGGATCAGATAACGCATTGTTTTTTATTTTCAAAGAATGTACGTGGCGTTTTACTTCTAAGAATACTCTTATTGGCAAGGCTATGCACCCACGTAAGGGAGTGAAGGTTGCAACCATACACCATTAATCCAAATAACCCCAGCTGGAGTTGCAGCTCCTTTAGTCATGCCTGCACAAAATTGAGTCACGCTCGCACAAAAGGGAGTCACTCTGGCACAAAATGGAGTCACACTGGCACTATGGATGAGATTTAATTTGGTGTCTCCTCGGTCTTACAGTGAGCTTGGGGTTTTGCAGAGGCCAAATGTTATTACCATTAAGGTGAGGATCCAATTCACATATTGCGATGTACAGGATTTTTCTGGATTGCAACATTGTTATCAAAGTGTATTATAAGGTCCACTCAGTAATTTTACAAAGCTTAAAAGCGAAATTTGAGCTATAGTGACTGAATGTATCCAAGGAATTAAACCTTAAGTGCATTGTCTATACCCCTTCTTTACCTTATCCTGCATGTGCCTGACTTTACAGTCTTCGTATTCAAAAAAATCCACTAACTGTTTTTAACCTAAAGGAAATGTACCACAGAGCCTGAACAGTCACCCTGTGTAGGAAGTATTTTTTTAAACTGCTTGGCCAACCGAAGGCTGCCTATAAAACGTGTGTGCTTGACTACTACAGTCTAAAAGTATAACTGCATAATGTAGTACAGTCTGTAATGAGCTCTATGAATTGGCAAATTGTAAATTTTAATTTCCACATTGCTACATTTTACTTTATTTGAACCTTTTCAGCAAGGCTTATGTGGAGGTTCCCTTGAATCCCCACATCTGAAGCTCTATTTCCTGCTTATCTTACACTGAAGTTCTTGGGAAGTCATGTGCCTGATTTAGGCCCGGTAAGAATTAGTGCCATTCTTACATGTACACGATCCTTTCCTAAAGTTGCCTTCTCTTTGCCACATCGACTTTTGACACACATTTGTATTCGTGACACTTGGACTAGCTTCTTGGAAACACCGACCTTGCTGACACGGAACACTTCATGAGAACAATATCACACTGCCTTGGTATTAGGTACAATGCACTCACTTGCGTGCTACAAATGTGATTATTATTACATCCATATGGCGATGCAGCTATCTGTAGAACACAAACAATGGTAGCCTGAACACAATCTCGGCCCAAGGCAAGTATGCCATTTTCTATATATAGCCTTTGTTTCTTAACATAATCAGAGTAGACACTTTTGCTGACTTCGAGGAGTCCTTGCATGCTGAAGCTTTTGCCTAGCAGCTGACTGACATCTCCGTAAGGGGTGTCCAGTTCGAGACCACGACGGGGTCCTACACTCTTACCCACCAGTTAAAGGAGTTAGATCATCCAAAAGGGGGTTTCTTGGCAGATCATACATTCACACCCTAGACACATAGGGTATGGTTAGCATTGTAGGAGTACGCTAGATTGTTATAATACTTTATATGTATACATATATAAGCTGTCTCAACAAGATGGTGGAACTTTTCATTTTATTCACTATGTTGACACTTATTATAACCTTTGTCTGCTTCTGTCAATTAATCATCATAGCTCATATTTTTTATGCAAGAATCACTACGGTTCAACAAATATTGAAAACGTTTGTGTATTCTTTGTATACTTCTCTGAGCAAAAGAGAGCAAGAGTGACTCAGCGAAATGTTCTAAGTCCATCACCACAGTTCCTGAAGGAACAGAGTTGTCATGTTCAGTGGTTGCCAGAACTGTTTGCTCCCTGTCCAGGTTAGGGGGGCTAACGGTGGCACTGTGAGCTAGCTGGTGCAAGGAACAACATATCCTACAGGGGTGCATGGAATCAGTTTGGCACCATCTTAAGTTTATGTCTTCCGTAAATGTACAGTTCCTACTGATTAGTGGAAACTACATGACAGGGATCTGTTGGTTATCAGAGATATCAAATGATACATCTGTAAATGTATGGGTTTCTGTGTTGAAGTCTTCTGCTTCCTGAAAAATATGTGCAGAATAACTATGTAGGTAAAAGGGTGACTCTAGAGCTCTTCATTGCCTTGTTGTTAACCTAGGACTTTATTTTAAAGTTGTTTGAATGACTAGCAACCTGGGGAAGGGAGTAGAAATATGGGCAGGGGCGGAAACTCTACATTGTGATCCACATGCTAAAAGGCAGTATGTGAATCTGAGTGAAAAAGCTCCTTGAATAGGAGACAACGTTTGCAAAGGACCCGGGAGCCCAGGGTCCACGTGGCTTTAGTTTTAGGCTGACCGCAATGGAACGTGGGTCGCATACAGTGAGCGGTAGGGCCCAGTCAAATTTTTATCTTCTGACTTAGTCACTGTTTTGGTCCTTGCTCTCTCAACGTCGAGTGGGTCTCCTCAACAACTTGCTTCAGCTGGATGCCTGGAAGTCTCAGCAATGATGAAGAGCTCTGGAGCTTCAGATGGGCAAACCTGAATTTCAGGCCGGGTTGCGGTTTGATGTCCCCAGCTTGACTCTCAATGACAGGTTGGTCAGCTTTTGGAGATTTTTGGTCAAAATACCCCAAATGATCTCAAACTTCAGAAGATGCCTCCAGAAGGTCCTTTCAGGGTTCCAAAGTGTCCACGACACCAATTTGAGGTTCCAGAATCTCTGAGTTGCTCCTTGGGACGTTGGGACTGCTGTTCCCACAAGGCACCTGGCCAAATTCTTTAATGTCCAGCTGAAGGTGGCCAGCTGAATTCGCCTCCCTGGTGATGATGCAGGTGGAGCTCTTTTAACCTGTTACTTTCAGGGAGTACACTCCTTAAACTTTCAGTGCAAGGTAAAGTCCTTCTTTTGCTGTAGTTCCAAAGTGTGTAGCAGGTGCAGTCATTCAGAGTGCAGTCCTCTTGGTACAAGCCAGGGTTCCAGAAGGACAGTTCTTCTTTTTCTTGTTTCTTCAGGCGGGGTTATGAGTTGCTGGGGCAGCTCTCCCATATTTATCTGGGTTTCTGAGATGACAAGCAGGGGGGGCACCCCTGACCAATGGGGTGCAGGGTGCTATCCTCAGTTATGACAACTTCCTCCAAAGTGTGGCATAATCTTGTCCCAGAAAGCACTGTTCTTTAAAATAAAAAATGGAGAAAATCTCTCCTGGAGCTTAAGTTCTGGCTAACCCAACCTACTGGTGTGGCTAACTTTCCCTAATGATCCCCTTCCAGCCTTGCTGCTCATTCAATTACAGGGGTTCCCATCTGGCTGGGAGTGCCAGAAGTGGCGTGGGCCTGTGCCCTGTCCTAAATGTGTCTCCCTCTTGGAAGACCAGTTTGGTTACCCAGCCCCCTTCCTGGTTTATGCTCAGCTTCTGCAGATCTCCTCCCTCCAGATGTCTCTTTGTTTTCTTTCATGCCATCTCACACCTCATTAGAGCAGCTTGGTTCGGCCTGTCAAAGGCTGACTAATCAGGAGAGGCTACTCTAGATTCTAGAGCTGAATTGCGGCACATCAGAAAAGCAAGCTCTAGAACATATTTTCTGCCGTAGCCATAATAAAAATAACCTTCCGAAATTGTTGGTTTTATTCTATTATTTAGACACTTTGAAGTATCATTTTAGCTCACTCGTGTCAATAGTTAGACTTTATTAAATTTAATAAAGACTTCCTATGTTAGCCTATGCAGCTAATGTACTACAAAGGGGAAAACAAAATTGGTATTTTTTCCCTCACCAAGGCATATAAAACATCTTTTATAATGTCCCTTCTTATAAAGGCACCCTACCCAAGTGGCACCTAGGGGAGAGCTTAGGGGTGACTTACATGTAAAAATAGGGTCGTTTAAGACTTTGAAAGTACCTATAATTCCAAAGTCTAATTTGCATATAGTTGTGTTTTACAAGCAGCCTGCAAAGCAGGGCTGACTTTAAACTGACAGCAAGCAACACAGCAGTGCACACTTAAGTGCAATAAATCTACTGGGCCTCTAAACCTACATGCTCTACCATATACTAGGAAATTACAGGTAGGTTGTGATGCCAATTGCAATTACACCTAACAACCTTTTACACAGAGCACTGGCCCTGGGTCTGGATAGCAGAGACAAGGGCACAATCAGAGACAGTAATTACCAGTATCAGACAAAAAAATGGCAAGGATGAGGGCAACAAGGATGACTTTCTCACAGTTATCTTAAAGCACTTAAGCTGGGAAAAGCAGTGAGAGTGCAGTGATGCTCTCTGTCTGTGTAATGTTCAGGAGACGTGAGAGCTGGAACTAGGGCACCCTAATTTAAAATAGGTTCATCAACACTAATGCAAGAGAGGGAGGTTTGACTGCTGTACAAGGGATACACGTTAGAGACAAAGAGCTGTGTGTCTCAATAATCCACTGTCTCAAAACGTCAAATATACTGGTCTCAAGCTAGGTTTTATCATATAATCTTTTTGTGGAAATCTGTAAATATCTGGAAGACGAAATACAAAGGTGCATTTAATATGTTTGACTGGCATGTATGAGTATATATTCTGAAAATATGAAACTGCTTTTATAAAATAAACCATGGTTCTATCCCGATTAAATTATAAGAACACCATTCTATCAAAGGTGATCCTCACAAATCTCCCTCAGATCAGCAGCCTACCTGATTTCGGATGATGTCTGTTCTGACCACATTACCCAACTTTGCATTTGTTTAGTTGGCACCTGATTGATGGTAGATCCATCAAAAAACTTGCCGACCTAGTTCATAAACTCATGAAGTCTGATCAGTCGCACTAGTTGGCAATTAAACTGATGATCTCTGTTGAGTCTGTAGTTTGGACTTAAATACTTGGAACTGCTAACTTTAATGAAGAATGTTCCTCTAACTGAGTGTTCTCTTGCTTCAAACCCAATGTCTGGAACTCTATCTCTCCTGCAATGCACCCTATTAATTCCCTAACCACTTTCCAAAAGACATAAAACAATTTCCTCTTATTGAGTATTTCTTGCTATCCTTCTTCTAGCTACAGTAGTCCTTGAATGCCTACAGAAATGTTTTTGTTTACTCAGCCTTTATGAGTGAATGCCTCCTACATGGATGGAATGCTATCAATCAACTCTTTGATATTTTTAAACTCCTTTCAGTCTGACAACTTTTGCAAAGCATGGGGGAGGGGTGCATCACATTTCAAGCAAGTATGCATAGTTTGGCTCTCAATTTCATAGCAGTACTTGCAGCAAACAGCTCTCATTTCCTTCTTATTGTAATGAGCTCAATGTAATGACCTTTTGGGTAACCTTGTATGCAAAGATAACAGCATCTTTACAACTTGTTTTGTAAAAAGATACTATCCTTAAGGTTGTCAAAGTTTCCTTCCACACACCTAGGTTGGAACTCTGGAAGTCATGCATTTACTTTCGACAAAGTTTCAGTATTCCCATAGTTCCAAAGAGTTAGATTTTGATAAAGCTCTTAGTACTGCTTCCCTTTGAGCCTCTCCAATGCACAACTGTGCTCGTGTAATGCACTGTTGGGATAAAAAAAAGTCCCTAGCATGGTGACGGATGCACAACACTGTCCTGAGTGCCAAAGTAGCAACAATATCTGGATCCCTGGTGCTGAATTTTAAGTCATGGGCAAACACGAATCATGTGTGGGTCGCCATGTACCAGACCTTTCTTATGGATTGAAGTCTTGTTGGACCCGAAAGGTCTCCCAAAGTGCTACCCTTGTAAGTGCGAAAAGGCTGCTGCTCTTACCAAAGAGTTACATAGGTAGAGAGCAGTGGTGGCAGCATGCCATGTTTCTGTAATTATGATCAGTAGAATGAATAGGCCTTTTTATCTGTGTTACTGGAGTGGAGCCTACTGGTCTACACATGTAGAGTTCTGCTGCTGTGTGCTTAACTCTCCTTGGTCTGCATGGTGTTGGCATGTACTGCTGTGCAGCGCACATGTGTACATGTGCCTGCTGTGATGTATGTGTGCCTGTGAGTGGTACTGGACATTGAGGCCTCTGGATTCCATATTGGAAGCCCAGGGTCTTACAGAAGGCATGTGAATTTTGAGGAGCCATCCCAGACAGATTTCTGGATTGCCTGTATTCCTGGGAGCTGGGTGAGAAACACACACATTGGAGGAAAAAAGAGCCAGGCTCTCTTGTGCACTTCAAAAGTGTTCTTTGATTCTGAAAAAGTCGCCCACAAGTGGGGCCTGGGCACATCTCAGGAAAGAGATGGGACTCATAAGGTAATGATAAAGAATGAGGCGGAGGGCCATAGTAACCTTTTGATACGCATATAGCAGAGAGGCTGACATCCAGGTGTGATCCTCTAGACACTCCGTTAGCCTGTGTTGTCGGTCTATCAAAAGTGGAGTTGTTCCTGCTGTGACAGACTGCTTCCTGGACAAAGTACAGGACAGAGTAGTGGGCACTTCAAAGTGGGCACCCCCCCACAGCATGAACTTCAAAGACTAAGGGGCCGATTCCGATCTTGGCCGCTAGGGCTCCGAATCGGATTCGGCTTTACCGGATCCGATTCGGAGGCCTTTTTCCCGACCGAATCGTACAGTCGTCCCAGCAAGCAAGTACGATGCGAGCGCACGCGAAATCGCCGACCGACTCGTTCCCGGGTCCCAACCGCTCCGAACGACTCATACAGACACGGCTCGCACCACGCAATGGAGACGTTTCCCGACCGAGCAAGTACGATGCGCGCTTCGAACAGCCCGACCGACTCGTAGCGTCCGGCTCCAAAGAGCTGTCGGAGCCGGACTTCGGGGGTCCGTGTCAGACCCCCCTGCACGCGTAGCTGCATGAGTAGCACACAGGGGGGACCCAAGGGTCCCCCCTAAACATGCATGTACGGTGCGAGTCGCACCAACGCGTACCCACTGTAGGGGGCCCCCCTGTTTGCGACGTACCCATTCAGTCAATGGGAGCTTGTGTACGCGTTGTACGACCGGCTCCCATTGACTTCAATGGGAGTCCGACCGAATCGAGTCGGGCAGCATACGGCCGCATCGTACTCGCTCGGTCGGACTGCGGGAGTCCGGCTCGGTCGGAAATCTCTCCGGATCCGGCTCAGTCGGAGAGATTTCCGGCCCGAATCGGAATCGGCCCCTGTGACACTATATCACATCTATGTCTAGAAACAGATTGTAAAAGAGGAACATGAGCCTCCCAAAACTGTCATCAGCATGGAAAAGCTCAACACAACTTCTGCGTGTTGTATCCAGGAATAGGGACTAAACTCTACTAGTCTCTCTGCTGCATGACATCTCACCCTGAAACCTGGAGCCCAAGTGTCTACCCGCCTGCCAAGACCAGAGAATCTTGGGAAGAGGAGAAGAGTGCCTGGAGGGATTGAGGTACAGTGAGGATCCTGTGGAGTGGATCCCTGAAGCAGAGTGTAAGATTTGGGTCACATTGAGGAACATTACACAGATCAGGCAATTCGCCAGAGTGAGGCTGTTCACAAACACCGTATACCAGGTTGGGGCTACCATGAAAATATAGGGCTGTCATCCTGGAGCATCAATGTAACCAGAAGCGGGCCGTCATCCATGCAGTGTTGTGTCTTGGAGGGGCCTTCATCTTGTGCGTACTTTCCACGACCCCGTTAGGCTGTGTCGAAGAGAATGGGCCACCGGCCAGGATGCTATGAACCCCAATGTACCCCAATATAAGCCTAGGTAGTTACACAACCTTTTACCTACATCTGTCCTACCATTGTTCTACATAACGGGTTTGGCGCTGACCTTTTACGTAGTTAGGTGCTAGATGACTGTTGTGTGGTTTTCTCTGAAAACTAGCCTTGTGTATTATGCCTGTGGATTCTCAGTATCACAGCAGGATTGCCATCTTCTGCGTAATACCTCTGTATAACGGTCACCTCTATCATCATCCTTGCCCGACATGCCCACAGTACACTTCTAGGTAGAACCCCTGAGGGTTCATTTCGGGTATATAAGCACTACATCTTCGCTGGGCAAACCAGATTAATTTAAAGTAGCAAATATATATTAACAAACCAAACATTTTTTTACAAACATAAATGTATTTATTTTATTTCATACCCTATAACACCACACCAATAACAAAACACTTCAACATTTTAAATTACATTTATTTCTATAATTAACATAATTAATAATAAATTAAAAAACAACTTATTAAAAAAAACATTGATTGAGTACACAAGCTTTAACACTCTAATATCCACAACACACACCTAAATTAAACTATAAAAAAATAAAACACTATTATATATTATTTTTTAAAGAAAAACTATTACTATTAACAACTAATAATTAAATAACAAGATTTTATTTAATACCCACCCGTTACCCCTTTAAAAGTAAAAACAAAACACAAAAAATAAACATTTACCCAAAATAAATATCAAATAATTAGCATTAATTAACAACTATATATAATTAAGCACAAATTACTTCCCACCCTTTACTCCTATAAACACCACAACACACACATGAAATTAATTACACAATTACCATAATTAATTACCAATTAATTAATTAAAATTAATTACAAATAGTTAATTCTTCAATTAAAAATACATTACTTTCCACGCTTCCCGCCTTTTATACCTATAAAAACTACCTCAAACAAATATAATTAATTGCACAATTACCAAAATTATTGCAAATTAATTATTTAAAATTTATTAACAACCAATTATTAATTCATAAATTAAAAATAAATTTCTTTCCACCATTTACACCTATAAACACCACAGCATACACCTAAAATGAATTACACAATTATCATATTTATTTACCAATTAATTAATTAAAATTAATAAACAACCAATTATTAATTAATTAATAATAAATTAATTTACACATTTAACACTATAACATCTCAATTAAACAAATATGAATAAATAAAAAATAATCAATAATTTAAATATAATTAAATAACTTCCCACCCTATTCCCCTATAAACCCACAGCCTGCTACAGAACTAAAAATGCAAAACAAAATAAAAAAATGTACTAAATTTAATATAATTAAATTACTTCCCACCCTATTCCCCTATAAACCCGCAACCCGCTATGGAGCTAAAAAAGCTAAATTCAATTTTTTTATTTTTTTATGCATTTAATATAATTAAATTACTTCCCACCCTATTCCCCTATAAACCCACAACCCGCTACGGGACTAAAGGCACAAAATTCAAATTAAAAAAATTAATAACTACTAAAAATGTAACACATATATTAAAAATACAAACAAATATTATACAAAAAAACATACATCACATACATATAAATTATATACCAGCATACATAACAATAATAAAAAACGATATTTTTAACTATATTTTTGCAAACGATATTTAACACTTCAATATGTTTAAAAATTATATTTCTTACCTAAAGTCGATATTCTTGACCACGATATTCTTGCTGTCAATATTCCTGACCCATGATATTAATGACTCGATATTTGTGCAACTCGATATTTTGTACTCGATATTCTGTCTCTCCACCGTTTTGAACATAACATTTCAAACTAAAGTAACTATAACTCATGCACTCGTCATGAACTGCTTACGACCTCACATATTACAACAGTCCTGACATATTCTATGACAATGATAACATCAATACGACATCAGAAATGACATAATTGGGGACAACCATGTGCACAGCGAGGGCATGAGTTATGTCCCTGTGCATAAAGCCTAAATAACATAAAACAGTTACAGCAATACCCCCGGGGATACATAGTAGCAAAGGGAGCCTTTGTTAGTGGTTCAGAAACCTGATGCTCGCTGCTCTTAAAAATGTCTGAACTGGGACAACTTTGATGCTCTGTTGTTCATATTGTCGTTTGAATATTTTGTCCTGTGTTGTATTATTTTTTGATTTATGTTTATTTGTAAGATATGCTTTAGAATTCTGAAGAAATGCATTCAAATGTGCATATTATCTCTTTGTGGTGCCTTAATGTGTTTCACAGTATTTCAAAATGTGTAACAAAAATATGTTTGAAACACTGTAGATAATAACAAGTGATCACGTTTATTCACAGCTGTGACCACAACAACAAAAAGAATCCTATTCAAGATTACTATCAGTACTGGCACTCTTTGGTTATTGTTGTTGTGTTCCCTTTCTAAAAGTGCCTGTGAGTGGTACAGGACATTGAGGCCTCTGGATTCCATATTGGAAGCCCAGGGCCTTACAGAAGGCTTGTGAATTTTGAGGAGCCATCCCAGACAGATTTATGGATTGCCTGTATTTCTGGGAGTTGGGTGAGAAACACACACATTGGAGGAAGGAAGAGCCAGGCTCTCTTGTACACTTCAAAAGTGTTCTTTGATTCTGAAAAAGTCACCCACAAGCGGGGCCTGGGCACATCTCAGGAAAGAGATGGGACTCATAAGGTAATGATAAAGAATGAGGCGGAGGGCCCTAGTAACCTTTTGATACACGTATAGCAGAGAGGCTGACATCCAGGTGTGATCCTCTAGACACTCCCTTAGCCTGTGTTGTCGGTCTATCAAAAGTTGAGTTGTTCCTGCTGTGACAGACTGCTTCCTGGACAAAGTACAGGACAGAGTAGTGGGCACTTCAAAGTGGGCACCCCCACAGCATGAACTTTAAAGACTAAGGGGTCGATTACGATGGCGGT